>JADBJO010005378.1:7500-20000 GCA_016801955.1 Conus betulinus | reverse complement strand
CAGTGTGAGGAAGCTACCACGTACTGGAACTAACACACACATGCTTAGTGAGACAGACAAACAGACAGAGACAGATAGAGACGGAGACAGAGACAGAGAGATAAACCATGAAGACCTTGTGTCTATGGAAGGCAGCTACCACGTACTGGAACTAACACACACACACACACACACACACACACACACACACACACACACACACACAATGAGGAGACAGAGAGGAAGAGAGAGAGAGAGAGAGAGACGGTGGTCACTCTGTGTCTATGGGAGGCAGCTACCACTGGAAATATAGACAGATGGTGTACGTTGTGAGAGCATGGGGTGAGAATACTGCAGCAGGGAAAAAAGGACGCAGAAGTCACACACACACACACACACACACACACACATAGAGACACATACACACACACACACACACACACACACACACACACACACACACACACACACACACACACACACACACTGTGATGATCGTGTGCCTGTGTGTGTGAGGTAGCTACCACATACTGGAACGAGAGAGAGAGAGAGAGAGAGAGAGAGAGAGAGAGGGAGGGGGGGGGGAAGAGGGGAAGCGGGAGTTTATTCAGTGAAGGCCATAGCCCATCTGAAGGGGGTACAATATCTTGATAATACACTTTTCAGTTAAACAATGAATAGTTAAATATACAACATAACATGACAGCTGAGCATATATCCTAATCGCATTATCCAACACACACTTTAACTGAGTAATACAGTGCGTCTTTTAAATGCTTTGTACAAATATATGCAAACATTCTTCAATGTTATTTCATTTCGATTTGCCATGAGCCGTGCGACATTTTACAGACATGGGTTTTGAGAGATATTTAGGGGGGATAAAATCATTTCGCAAATCTTGGAAGGCAGGACAACACAACAAAAAATGCTGTTTATCTTCCGTGGCATTCTTACACAGTGGGCACATCCTAGCATCTTCCTCAGCATTAGTATACCGATACTTCTGTGTACATATATCAGCTATTCCAAATCTCATCTTTGTCATATAATTCTTTAAGTGTCGGTCAATGTCAAGCAAAAGATATGCTTCACAATTTCTAGACGACTTAAATGTTCTATAAAAATGCATACCTGTCACCGTTTTGAATGTGTTCCTCCCATTTTTGCCATCTGTTATCGATCAGCCTCTGACGAAGTTCTTTTTAAAAAGACTTTGATATTTTCAACACCTTGATTAATCCAAACAAATCCGAACCCATTTTGATACAAAAAAATCGCGAATGTCAGATGCCCAACATTTCTTATTTCACAATTCTAAACTAAGCAACATTTTGTACGCCTTATGTGGTAATCTTTCCTCATTCATATGTAAAATTTTCAACCAATAACTAATACATCGCAAACATGAGTTGATATACAAAGGATATGGAGGGGGGAGGGAGAGACAGAGAGAGAACACAACACACACACACACACACACACACACACACACACACACACACACACACACACACTCACTCACACACACGCACATGCACATACACACACACAGGGAGAGAGAGAGAGAGAGAGAGAGCGAGAGAGAGAGAGAGAGAGAAATACAGAAAGACAGAGACAGAGATAGATAGACAGACAGACAGACAGATAGACAGACAGAGTTACACACACAAATACACACTGACCCATGTAGTCCATCTGACAGCTATCCGAACTGCCAGAGCTGTCTGAGCACCTCAGAGTCCCAGCTGCAATAAACTCTGTACTGGCCACCTTTGTGGGATCGACGACTATCTTGCTCCGTGTGTTAGACACTCTGCTGGGGGTGAAGGCCACACTAGTTCCTTGCACACAGTCACCACCATCACTTACAGCCGGACAAGATCCAGCAGAGTTTGAAATGGAGTTATACATCAGTGTCCAGTCCACCTTTAGCCCACTTCCCAAACCTGAGCAGAGAAGAAGGTGTTGTCTGTCTTTCCCTGTTCCACCTCTGCTGTGTTGTCGTCACCACACACGGGGACAGGGTCACACCTGCACACAGGGGAGAAAAACTCTGACCAAGGGGAAAGGGAATCCAGGTGCACCACACCCTCACCTGGGAAGTCCAACAAACCCCAGGTTTGTGGTGGGAGTCTTGCTCAAGGCAGGGTTCATGTTTTTGCTTTCTTCGCTGAATCAGACGTGGTGGTCAGGGTGCTCGTCTTTCAGACAAAACGGTCAATCGAGGTTCTCTGTGCAGAATTCAGTCAGCAGAGGTTAAAACAACCCATGGCAACAAAGCAGTTGTCACGTGCAAAAATCTGTCAAAATGCATTGTAATCGATGAAAGCCCCCGTACTTAAGAGAAATTACCAGGTGACCCCATAAAGAAGAAAAATTACCAAGTGACCCATAAGGGAAAGAAATTACCAGGTGGCCCCCCCATAAAGAAGAGAAATTACCAGGTGGCCCATAAATAAAAGAAATAATCAAGTGGCCCCATAAAGAAGAGAAATTACCAGGTGGCCCCATAAATAAAAGAAATTACCAGGTGGCCCCATAAATAAAAGAAATCCTCAAGTGGCCCCATAAAGAAGAGAAATTACCAGGTGGCCCCATAAATAAAAGAAATTACCAGGTGGCCCCATAAATAAAGAAATCATCAAGTGGCCCCATAAAGAAGAGAAATCACCAGGTGGCCCCATAAATAAAAGAAATTACCAGGTGGCCCCATAAATAAAAGAAATTACCAGGTGGCCCATAAATAAAAGAAATAATCAAGTGGCCCCATTAAGGAGAGAAATTACAAGGTGGCCTAATAAATAAAAGAAATTACAGGGTGGCTCATGTATGAATGAAATTACCAAGTGGCACCATAAATAACAGGGAATTACCAAGTGGCCCAATAAATAAGAGAAATTACCAGACAGCCTCATAAATAAAAGAAATTACCAGGTGGTCCCATAAATATGATAAATTACCATGTAGCCCCTTGCATAAAAAATGACCAGGTGGGTCCCATAAATAAGAGAAATGACCAGGTGGCCCCATAAGTAAAAGAAATTACCAGGTGGTCCCATAAATGAGAGAAATGACCAGGTGGCCCCATAAGTAAAAAGAAATTACCAGGTAGCCCCTTACATAAAAGAAATTACCAGGTGGTACCATAAATAAGAGAAATTACCAGGTGGCCCCATACATAAAAGAAATGACCAGGTAGCCCCTTACATAAAAAATGACCAGGTGGTACCGTAAATAAGAGAAATTACCAGGTGGCCCCATAAATGAGAGAAATGACCAGGTGGCCCCATAAATGAGAGAAATGACCAGGTGGCCCCATAAATGAGAGAAATTACCAGGTGCCCCATACATAAAAGAAATGACCAGGTGGCCCCATAATTGAGAGAAAATTACCAGGTAACCCCATACATAAAAGAAATGACCAGGTGGCCCCATAAATGAGAGAAATTACCAGGCAGCCTCATAAATAAAATTACCAGGTGGTCCCATAAATAAGAGAAATTACCAGGTAGCCCCTTACATAAAAAAATGACCAGGTGGTCCCATAAATAAGAGAAATTACCAGGTGGCCCCATACATAAAAGAAATTACCAGGTGGTCTCATAAATAAGAGAAATGACCAGGTAGCCCCATAAATAAGAGAAATGACCAGGTGGCCCCATACATAAAAGAAATGACCAGGTAGCCCCTTACATAAAAAAAATGACCAGGTGGTCCCATAAATGAGAGAAATGACCAGGTAGCCCCATACATAAAAGAAATGACCAGGTGGCCCCATAAATGAGAGAAATGACCAGGTGGTCCCATAAATAAGAGAAATGACCAGGTGGCCCCATAAATAAGAGGAATGACCAGGTGGCCCCACGAATATTCATGGCAATGGTTTCTCTGTAGGGAGAGTAGCTCACATTTCACAGACAGTTGTAATGATGAAATTCTGCAGTGCAAATTACGTTTCATTAACAATAAAAAGTGTGTTAATATTGGATGTGTTCGTATTGTTCCTCATCCAGTCGTGCTCGCGCAAGCACATGTACACACACACACACACACACACACACAGATGCTGAACATTCTGAAAATACAGATACATAGATATATAGACAGAAAGACAGGTAGATAGATAGACAGCTACACAGATACTTGTGAGTACGTGTACATAATAGATAAACTGACAAGTAGATTAAACAGATAGATAGATAGATCATAGATAGATAGATCCAGATATTGCATTAAGCCTATACCACAACATACAACAGGATCAGAGAGAGAGAAAGGGAGGGAGTGAAGGAGAGGGCGAGCAAACGTTTACTGTGAATATACATATATCTATAGATATAAAAGGCAAGTCTGTCTGTCTGTCTGTCTGTCTGTTTGTTTCTCCGCCGTGCGTAACCGTTGGATGGATCTTCACCATATTTGGCAAGTATCTTCACTTAACCGATAAAAAGGTCTTGACGGGCCCGATTTTCAAAAAAGGGGGTAGTTTGAAATAAATAAATAAATAAACATTTCTACCCTTGCGCCAACAGGGATTCATGCTGAATGAAGTTCTCACACACATATTTCTACCCTTGCGCCAACAGGGATTCACGCTGAATGAAGTTGTCACACACACACAGGCGGAGCACGAAGGGACAGTAGGGCGGGAAGGGGGTAGACAATGGGAGCGGGATGATGACTGACGGGAGCGGGACAACGGGGCAGAAAGACAAAGGCGGGCTGCAAGCTTACACAGTGAGACTGAAGAGGAAACTCAGGAGCGCCTTGCAGCCATGGATTCACGCTGAATGACTTCGTCACACGCAAATGACGTCTTGGAAAAAAAAAAAAGTCAATGACGTAATTACTAACAATGACGTATCAATGGAGCAGAAAGAGACACGCTCCAGAAGGAAATACAAGACATGTAGTCTATCCAGCCGTTCTGAAGTAGACAATAGGCACAAAGCAAACAGGGCTTGCTGTGCCGCCGCCATATCACTTGCTGGACCCCATAAAAGACCACTGCTGGGATGCTTAAAAGACCACGTGCTGGGCTGCTTTATGAGACAAGAGCGAGAGAATGGGGCGGGAGAGCGGGTACAAGCTACATCAACGCGGGTAAGCTAGTCTCTATATATATATATATATATATATATATATATATACGCGCGCGTGCGTGCGTACGTGTGTGTGTGTGTGTACGCACGCGCGCGCAAACAATAAACATACACACGCAAGATCACATGAACGCATACTGACTGACTGAAACCAATTTATTGTCAGATTAACCATGGTTGTACGGTCATTTAAGAAAACATTTTGAACAGAATGTTAACATTTTTCATTTAAAGAAAAGGAACATATTTACACACACACACACACACACACACACACACACTAAAGACCCGTATCTACTGATATCCAGAAACATCAGTTCTATGTGACCACATGTATATCCAATACACGGAAGTCAACGATCATCAGAGTATGGAAGTGGCTGACATATTACTCGTAAGAGTAGAACAGCTGATGGGAGTACATGGATTGGGGAAGAGGGAGGAAGGGAGTGAGCGGAGGGAATGAAAAAGCCTTGCTCTACGTGCAAATTAGTCGCTGAACCATACTGATATTTTATACGCCTAGAATAAAATTTTAACATTTAAAACATTCACAAATCGGTAGGGAAAAAAAAAAAGAGTGATGGGAGAGAGAGAGTGATGTGGTGGGAGTGGGGGTGGTGGAAGAGTTGAAAATTATCTTCCAAGTGGATGAGATTTAATAAGATAAACCGCCAACATTGCCAGACTCCATCCATTCTCATAACAGGGACTGAAAACACTAGACATAGTCAGCGAAAGGTGAAAGGACTTGATCTTATCATGAAGAGGCTGAAAGTGAGTTCTTGTACTAGTAGAGTCAAATTTTTAAAAAAAAAAAAAAGAGGGATATCAAGAATCTAACCACATGCACAAACAGATGCCGGTTTTAAACATCTGCCTGACTATCCATTAACCCGCAGCCTATGTACAAGGTTTCGGTTGGGATAGGCCCTGGGGGATTACAATATTTTCTTGTTGGTTTAGTCATATCCCATCTGTGCTTCCGAACTGAATCTTCAACGTATTTTTCTGTCTCATGTTCCAGATTGAACATGTGAGAATGTGAATAGCTTCAGATGAACAAAGAGGGACATCACAATTCAAAACATCCGATGTATTTTTTGCAGCTTCCTTTGCATAAAAATCACTTAGGTCATTGCCCCGTAAACTGGAATGCCCTGGAACCCATATAACAAAGTTATACCATTACCCCACGTTAATAACTGATGAATTAGAAACAAGATCTCACGTACCGGGTCTGAACGACTGGACTTCCATTGACAATGTAGAGCCGTAAGCGCGGAGTCCGACAATATAAGTATCTGTCTATGTATAACAGGCATGTCAAGTATGAAATCCAGTGCTTTCGAACTGGCAAATAACTCTGCTGTAAATATAGAACATCCTTTTGTAATATGGAATTTCTTTCAAAAGCTAATCGCTGGTATTACAAAGAAAGCCCCAAGATCGGAAGATTCTAAAACAGAACTCAACCATCCGTGAAAATGAGTAGATAGGAATCGTATTTCCTATCTATCAAGTCTTTGACATAGGAGGATAGAAACAGAGCATTATCGTCTTTAAGACCTCCGTAAGCGTAGATGAATTCAGTCTGCTCTGACAACGAAAGAGGGTGTGAACAACATAGAACAGCGGCAATATCATCAAGAGACAGGTTACAGTTCTGAAACAATGAGGAAATATAACCACCTAAGGACATACACAACGCTTTGTTACGGATATCTCTTGAAATATAGGTAGGCTACTTCCATCCAGTTATGTCATTACTGAATTGGGATGGTTCTAGCTAGCTCTCACTGTAAAATTACAGGCGCAACTTAGCCTGTGTTCATTTAAGGGCAACACACACCAGTCTCCTTGTACGTCAAAATCAATTGAAGCCCATCGGGGAAGTCCAAATGCGATTTTATAAGCTAGCGAGTCAATATTGTTTAGCTTGTGTAAGTCTGTCTTTGCAGCTGTAGAAAAAAAAAATGAAGGCACACATACACACAAACCAACACACACAACAAGCACACAGGTCATGTACGAACTCCCCCTCTCCCAAACACTCCTTTCTTACCTCCCCCTCCCTCTGTGTAAATACAAACAAATCCAGTCCAGTCCTGCTAGTTATAAGATTCAGTGTGCGGCGCTCGTTTGTTTATCACTTGCCATGAGGTCAAGCGAGAAAACAAGATTTACTGTGGGGCACTCTCGTTTCTCGTCATTTGGTCAAGAGAGGAAAAGTATGTCTTTTAGTAGATCTCTCTCGAACAGATCTGTACCACGAACTCTTTCTCCAAATGTCAAGGACATCTACAAAACGCGACGAATCACACTGCCTAACACACACACACACACACACACACACACACACACACACACACGTGATAGAAGAAAAATGATATCAAAAACAAAACGAACTTTACACCCATGAATTCCTCATTCTTCTTCTTTCCATTTAAAACTGACAGCCTTCCACGCAAACAAGGTACATGTCGCCTTAAAGGATGAAAGGTCAATACCAAAATCCTGCCCAGTTAGCCTTGTGATCAACTCGTACGCAAATGTCATCTCTGTTGAAGTAGACCTTCATGGTATCCTGACTTTGTTCACTTGCCTCTATTTCCTTGTATGGACAAAAATGGAAGATACGTTACTCTAAACAATTGAAAGGGAATTAACTCATATCTTAACTTCTTTACGAAGACAATGAGACGTAATACAGAGAATAAAACGCGTCCGTTAGCAGATTGTTTCCCATTTTAATAGCCATTATTAACATCCAAATTGAAAGCAGAGACTTTTGAAAATGTAAAGAAGTAGAGACAGGGAGCTTACTCAACTGCTGTCAAAAGTCTGTGCGAGCAAACACGATTTTTTTTTTTTTTTTTAACCTTACACCATTATATGAGCGTCCCTCCCCGTTTCTTTAACTAAAACGATTTCAAGTGGTTCCGGCTGCGAGCGGTGCTTGCTGGTTACGCCCCTAAGCTATGGTCTGTCAAATATAAATCACCTCGGAGGCCTACTGAAACCTGATCGATCTTTTGTTAACTTCTACATCACGAATCGATAGAAATTCTGTACTTGTGCGCCCTGTTCAAGTCTAACGTCCTCGCATTGATGACTTCTTACTTTTGAAGGTTGTCAAACTATATAAGCACCATGCTTGTTCATCTAACTTGTAAAGCACTGAAGAATAGTAAACAATATTTGTGGAAATTAGTGAACGAGATCATTTCCATTAATAATCCCTGCCCCTGATCCACTTAGTACTACCCGAATACATTCCGAAGAAAAACACTCTGAACGATGAGAAGAAACACGGTGACAAGCCTGGACATGTCAGCCATTTCGATCCTGCTATGTAGCCTTGGAACAGTTACTTAATTGAAGCGGAGAATGGTAAAATTGCACACTGACAAGCATCGCCCAGGAAGTAAAATGTAATGCACAGCAGGAAGTGAGTGAGTGTTATTTGCAGCCCAACCCACCCCATGAATGGCTGTTGAATTGTCAAGGTGAAGCCGTTATTCAGCACTTCAGGACACTGTACCCTTGTTAGGCTGTATGCCCGTATCGCTGTTCTTCCGTACTGCGGTTGATGTGTGTGTGTGTGTGTGTGTGTGTGTGTGTGTGTGTGTGTGTGCGTGCGTGCGTACGTGCGTGCGTGTGTGCGCGCGCCCGCGCGCGCGCGCGTGTGTGTGTGTGTGTGTGTGTGTAGACAGACAGACAGACAGACAGATAGATAGATAGATAGATAGATAGATAGATGGATAGACAGACAGACAGATAGAGGTAACTGTTACCTTTTTTTCTTTGAGTATTCATTTCCACATATATTGTTTTCTCAGTTTTTGTTCCTTGATTTTGTTCCTAGGAGCTGGTGGCTTCCTAGGAAACATTCAGTCTCAATATTTTACTTATTACTTTTTGAGTGTATTTTTTGTTGGTGGGAAGAGATAGCAACGACGTCAAGTACTGTAATGAAAGTGGGAAAGATATGTTTTACAGTCCAGTAATGTGTACGTTTCACCGTGATAAACATGTAGAGACCTCCGCAAAGGGAGACTGTAAAGCTTCAAGTAAACGATGGTTGATGGTGTGTGTGTGTGTGTGTGTGTGTGTGTGTGTGTGTGTGTGTGTGTGTGTGTGTGTGTGTATGTGTCATATGAAGCTGTTCGCAGTAAAAAGAAAAAATATGTATACATATTGAACATCAGTTATCAGTTGAGTGGTGTATTCTGTATGTGCTTAATTCTTTCACGGGATTTTAAAGCCACGCTGGCTTAACTGAGTTTTTGAAAATGCTGGTCTGGGTAAAAGAGAACTCCTTAATTGTATGTAAGAATTGCCTAATACATACTGAACTTAATGCTGTGTACATGATCCGTGGGCGATAGTAACACAGCCTTCTGATATTTTCTACACAATCCAGTACACCGCTCCACCCCCCACCCCCACCTCTCCTTTGTTCCATGCGTCAATTGCCATCATTAAGTGCTATTTGGCCTTTGGGGGAGGGTTCATGTACAGCTTATCCAAACAAGCAAACAAACAAAAACAAAAAATCAGGAATTGAGTCCAAACAGGGAGCTCATACATGGAAATCTGGTATGGGGAAGCAGCTGCACAGGGGAACAGTAGTATGGGAAAATAGTCGTACAGGGAACAGTGGTATTGTGGAACAGTGGTACAGGGGAACAGTGGTATTGTGGAACAGTGGTACAGGGGAACAGTGGTATTGTGGAACAGTGGTATTGTGGAACAGTGGTACAGGGGAAACGGTGGTATAGGGGAAACGGTGGTACAGGGGAACAGTGGTACGGGGCAACATTGGTACAGGGGAACAGTGGTACAGGGGAACAGTAGTACAAGGGAACAGTGGTATAGGGAACAGTGGTACAGGGGAACAGTAGTACAAGGGAACAGTGGTACAGGGGAACAGTGGTATAGGGGAACAGTGGTACAGGGGAACAGAGGTACAGGAGAACAGTGGTACAGGGGAACAGTGGTACATGGGTGCGGACAGTGGTATGGGGGGAACAGTGGGTACATGGGGAACAGTGTACAGTACATGCGGAACAGTGGTACAAGGGAACAGTAGTACATGGGGAACAGTGTTACAGGGGAACAGTGTGTGTGTGTGTGTGTGTGTGTGTGTGTGTGTGTGTGTGTGTGTGTGTGTGTGTGTGTGTGTGTGTGTGTGTGTGTGTGTGTGTGTGTGTGTGTGTGTGTGTGTGTGTGCGTGCATGCGTGCATGCGCACGTGTGTGTGTGTGACTGACCTGAAAGGTATTTTCGGCGTAAACAGTGGTACAGGCGAACAGTGGTACAGGGGAACAGTGGTACAGGGGAACTGTGGTATTCCGGAACAGTGGTACAGGGGACAGTGGTACAGGGGAAACGGTGGTACAGGGGAACAATGGTACAGGGGAACAGGGAACACTGCGGGGAACAGTGGTACAGGGGAACAGTGGTACAGGGAACAGTGGAATGGGGAACAGTGGAACAGGGAACAGTGGAACATGGAACAGTGGCACAGGGAACAGTGGTATAAGGGAACAGTGGTACAGGGGAAGTGGTATGGGGGAACAGTGGTACAGGGGAACAGTGGTACAGGGAGCTACAGTGGTACAGGGGAACAGTGGTATGGGGAGCAGTGGTACGGGGGAACAGTGGTACATGGGAACAGTGGTATGGGGGAACAGTGGCATGGGGGAACAGTGGTACAGGGGAACAGTGGTACTGGGGGAACAGTGGTACAGGGGGAACAGTGGTACAGGGGAACAGTGGTACAGGGGAACAGTGGTACAGGGGAACAGTAGTACATGGGAACAGTGGTACTGGGGAACAGTAGTACAGGGGAACAGTGGTACAGGAAAAACAGTGTGGTACTGTGGAACAATGGTACAAGGGTACTGTGGTACTGGGGTACTGTGGTACAGGGGAACAGTGGTACAGGGAACAGTGGTACAGGGAACAGTGGTATGTGGGAACAGTGGTACAGGGAACAGTGGTACTGGGGAACAATAGTACAGGGGTACTGTGGTACAGGGGAACAGTGGTACAGGGGAAACGGTGGTACAGGGGAACAGTGGTACAGGGGAACAGTGGTACGGGGGAACAGTGGTACAGGGGAACAGTGGTACAGGGGAACAGTAGTACAAGGGAACAGTGGTATAGGGGAACAGCGGTATGGGGGAACAGTGGCACAGGGGAAGTGGTATAGGGGAACAGTGGTATGGGGGAACAGTGGCACAGGGGAACAGTGGTATGAGGGAACAGTGGTACAGGAGGAACAGTGGTACAGGGGAGCAGTGGTACACAAGGGAAACAGTGGTACAGGGGAACAGTGGTACGGTACAGGGAAACCGTGGTACAGGGAACAGTGGTACAGGGGAACAGTGGTACGGGGGAACAGTGGTACAGGGGGAACAGTGGTACAGGGGAACAGTGGTACAGGGGGACAGTAGTACAGGGGGAACAGTGGTACTAGCGAAACAGTGGTAGAGGGAACAGTGGTGCGGGGAACAGTGGTATGGGGGAACAATGGTATGGGGGAATAGTGGTACAGGGGAATAGTGGTACAGGGGAACGGTGGTATTGGGGGAACAGTGGTACAGGGGAACAATGGTACAGGGGAACAGAGGTACAGGAGAACAGTGGCACAAGGGAACAGTGGTACAGGGGAACAGTGGTACAGTGGTATGGGGAACAGTGGTACATGCGGAACAGTGGTACAGGGGAACAGTAGTACATGGGGAACAGTGTTACAGGGGAACAGTGTTACAGGGGGGAAGGGGGAACAGTGTGTGTGTGTGTGTGTGTGTGTGTGTGTGTGTGTGTGTGTGTGTGTGTGTGTGTGTGTGTGTGTGTGTGTGTGTGTGTGTGTGTGTGTGTGTGTGTGTGTGTGTATGTGTGTGCTGCGTGCGTGCATGCGTGCGTGCGCACGTGTGTGTGTGTGACTGACCTGAAAGATATTTTCGGCGTAAATCGGTCAGAATTTGCTGAGAAAGCACAAACGGCAAAAAACAGCAAGATGGTAATCGGTATCACACTCGCTTCGCAGTGGATAATCGTATTTTTCCTTCCAAACTTACTTAACTCATATCTTGACGTCTTGCAGTTTTGTGTTTACCAACACATGATTTCACGATAAAACAAACGAATGATTCCAGGTGGTCAAAAAGCTGTTGTTTTCTAGAACCGTATTTCTTCTGTCGTCCGGCGGCTCAGTATTCTATTTTAGCTTTGACACTGCGATCCATACAGTATTAGCACGGGTGTTGTAGATATTTTTAGTACAGATCGTAACGTCTATGTCTGTAAAGATGAGAACATGAACCATGGCGACAGAAGCCACTTTTTTTTCAGATGACAAAACCATTATTTTTTGCAGCGTCGCACAAAACGTAGTTTTAACTGT
>JADBJO010005378.1:0-2500 GCA_016801955.1 Conus betulinus | reverse complement strand
CAGAAAGACGACCAGCGCTAGGCCTAGATCGTGTTCATATTCCCGATGGTAGGAGCGACTATCAGCACCTTTCTGTGCTAGTTCTGTTGGGTGTTAGGCTACTTTGACGTCATAAGTTTTTGCGTCATTTGTAGTTTTTGGGGTTTTGTTGCTTTCTTTAGGCCTACTTTTTTCATGTTTCTTTCCTCCCTCTCGTAGGCCTAGGTCCAAGAGCAATTAAAAGAAAAAAAAAGCTGTGGACTGTGTAGGTTTGTGTTGTTTCAGTCCGTCATTTCATTAACTGTTCTTTTGCCTCGCTTGGGACTAGTTCACGGCTATGATGTTAAGGCGGACACACAGATAAAGTGTTGGAAGCAGTTGTATTAACGCAGATCTAACAACGGTTTGTTTGCATGCGCCATGCAACCGTCGGTTGGCCCACTAAGTCTCAACGCGCATGCGTGATAAAAGCCAAACGTTACATTTACAGATGTAGTTTCGTATTACAGTATCGTAACAACGGCTGAAAATATTTTGTTTCTTTTTTTTAACCCATCCCCCGCCCCCCCCCCCCCCCCCCCCCCCCTTTCTCTCTCTCTCTCATCTACTTAATTGCTACCATTTCATATTTGTCTTCAAACATCTCATAAAATATTATAACGTCACTGACATGGGGGGGGGGGCAGGCAAATTTGATTCTTAAGTTCCATGGCCATATGAAGTCGGACATAGCAAATCCATGTCCTTGAAAGGTCGTGCAGTGGAACTCCAGGACAACGAATTCTCACTTCCTTATTAATCACCTCGCTTTAACAGCTGACTGTCTTGTTTTACCGTCTTTGAATGTAAATCGATACAGTGTAGGCTACACCAATTCGAAAATTATTACCATCCTCTGCGTTCATTCAGAAAAGATTACGGCTGCCATATGTATACATGAAAAATTAGAGTGCAGCTTTTGCGCCTCTCCACTACCAAGTGATACGCCTGATGTACATTCTTGTGCGGCGAGTCTGAAAGTCAATTAACGTGGTGACAGCCCTGATATGGCCCTTCGCGGTCGGTTGGGCTGTAAGCAACATTACTTTACCTTACCTTACCTTACCTTACCTTATCTGAAAGTCAGTGATCATTTGACTTTAAACATTGTGTCTGTGTACTTGCCTAAAAGACCTAGCAAAAAAAAAAAAAAAAAAAAAAAGGGGAAAAAAAACGAATTAGTTAAGCACATTACAAGATTAAAAAAAATAAAATTGCTAAGATGTGGCGCTTCTAATGCTCATTCTCCATTTTTGGAAAAGGGTTGTGTAACACACACTAGTAACAGATTATACGATTCTTGCCTTCATCTGCTAAATGACGGAAGTGTAACAAGAATTCCTGACACACTAAAACAAAGGGCAACTGCAACTGATTTGTCTTTAATTTCACCAGTTCTTGTTCCTAAAGGTACTTGGATCAAAGAAAATGATTTATTAAATGAATCGCAAGCAGGGTTTTCCGAGAGGATGTAGGACCATTGACCATAATTATTTTCACTTCACTTGCCATAGTATAGAAACAGCTAGGCCTATCGCGTCATTCTTAACTTATTGCAACCGTAACCGATTTCAAAAAGGCCTTTCATTTCGTTTACAGTGTACAGATATACATCATCAAACAGAAAGAAAATTATCCACTAAAGCTGATGATGAGTGAGAAAATCAAAGTACATGTTTGTTTAAAAGCAATTCCAGCATGCATCTTAAAGAAGAAAATGACCAAATTAAAGAAGAAAAAAAAAAAAGGGGGGGGGGGGGGGGGGGGGGGGGGGGAGCGAAAAAAAGGCAGACAACCGATGCCTGACACTGACCATGCCACAAGATCCAATGGTCTTGCTGAAATACCCAGGGAACTGTTGAAGGGGCAGACGGAGGGAAGAACACAGGGGAATGATGTACAGACGACGTTGCAGAGTGGACAAGGAGGAGACATTGGAGGAGACATTGGAGGAGACCCTGGCCTTGGCACGGAACTGAGAGAACTGGAGGAACCTGCAGAGCTGTTCTTCAGTCTGGTGCCCAGAGAGAGAGAGAGAGAGAGAGAGAGAGAGAGAGAGAGAGAGAGAGTTCTTTTTTGGCACATGCACTTGTGTGTGAGTGTGTGTGTGTGTGTGTGTGTGTGTGTGTGTGTGTGTGTGTGTACTCTTCACTTTAAAACGGTTCTCTCTCTCTCTTTCTATTTTTTTTTCTTCTTTTGTTGTTGTTGTTGTTGTTCAATAAAGTTGACTTGTCCAACATTAAAACAGACATACTGGGAAACGGATAGCTTACGAATGCACGAAACATTCCATTCAATTCTACGTACGTCGCCTAAAATTTTTTTTTTTTTTTTGCGCGCCATAGTGTCATGCAATCTTCAGGGACCCATTCACTGTGTATAGGAATAAAGGCTTGCTGTGTTACTAAATCCCTGCCGTTTGTCCCGGGTCTCCAGGGACCCATAATTTCTGTGAGGGAATGAAGCCTTGCCGTGGGTGGCT
>JADBJO010005377.1:162260-163678 GCA_016801955.1 Conus betulinus | reverse complement strand
GGTAGGTGGGTCCTCTAGGGGAAGGACTTGGAATAATTTCTCTATGAGAATTATCTTACATTTCACCTACACCCTCTCTCTTACTAGTGGGTGGAAGGAGCAACTTTCGGTACTAGTCATCAAAGAAATTTGTATTTGTTCTGGGTATTGTTAAAATACTGAAGAATGGCTCTGAGATAATTTTCCTTAGGCCCTGTACTCTTAAAAGTACTTACAGCTCCAAGTGACAGAATTGAAGAGAGAAGTTTAAAACATTCAACATTTGATTGAACAACAGGGAACTGACACAAGTAAGTGCAATTTCACACATCAACTTTTATTACTTACATAGGTAAGAAATGGCATGTCACTCCCATAGGCTGGGTTTTAGTTCTCATTAGACTACCACAATGAGGGGCCCTTCCTCACTCCTACTTTACTTGCTTGCACTCTGTGCAGCAAGCTTAAGTTGGCATACAGGGGGTCTGTCTAAGTTACACTGAATGTATATGGTTATTATACATCTACTTCACTTGCAAGCACCCAGTGCTGTAGCCAAAGTGGGTACTCATAGGTTCTCACTGTTTCATCATAAAGTGAGGGTAAGGGTCTAATGGGTTTGAGTCCAGGTGGTAAGCAAACTTAGCTTTGCTTCAGAGAGGGTAGTTGATCTCTCCATGCCATGGTGTCTGGCATTCCCCCTGGCTTTTTTGCGAAGTCCCAGCTTCTGGTTCAACCGCAATGTGTAGCGTGACCAGGATCCCAGTTCTGCGATAAAGAGAACTTGGTCTGTAGGTGAGAATCTGATGGCTGGTTTGTCGAGTGCACACATTTACCCTTGTTTACTTTCAGACCAGGTGTGAGACTCAACCAGCAAAGTTTCCTCTGTGGTAGAGTTTCTGCTATAACTATTAATCTCCATTTTTGTTTAAAGGCTAAGTTCAGCTTACAAAAGGGTAGGAGACAGTAATACAATGTTACACAGTTTCAGTCAAACAACTCTCCCATGTTTCATATGAATTAAATCACACTGGCTGGGCTATACTTAGTCCAAGTACACATGTGGTGTAGACTTACAAGTCATACACTACAAACCAATCCAACATCACCAGTATTTATAAAATCAGAATAGGCAGTTTTAACCTAGCACAGGCATACTGTTTTCCATATGATGGCAAACAAACTCCTACACAGAATAATCATTCATCAGTTTGATAAATGTTGCTAAGCATTTGTACAAAGTTACAATGTCAACACACACAGCATACATAAAATCAATACATAGGTTCGAAAATGTTAAACAGAGTCCCAACTCACTTTTCCTGGGAATGAACAGTGAATGACTCGAGATCAACGAGTACCAAGAGTTCACCAGGCCTTCTCTTGTTGTCTCTTTGTCTTTTTCTGTTCTCGACTACATGCAGTCCTGAGGGGTCAGT
>JADBJO010005377.1:142471-147083 GCA_016801955.1 Conus betulinus | reverse complement strand
GAAAAAGCAGAAGCATTTGTTTCTTTATTTGCTAAAAACAGTTGTACAAACCAGACCCTATTCATAACCACTATCTAAACGCCCCCATAACACTTCAAGAAGTTAAGGAATGTCTCTCTAACCTAGGTAACAAGAAAACATCGGTAGGTCTGGATGGCATTTCCAATGAAATGTTGTGCCATCTGCCACCTATGTTATACATTTTTCATCATTTTTGTATTGAAAAATGTTGGAATGATGGCAAAATACCTTCAGTATGGAAACAGTCTGTTATCGTTCCAATTCATAAACATGGGAAGCCTCGCTCAAATATTAATAGTTATCGTCCAATAGCTTTAACATCACACACTTGTAAACTAATGGAAAGAATAATATTAAAAAGATTAGTTTATCATTGCAATAAACATCAGATTATACCTATTAATCAAGCTGGATTTCAAAGTGGTAGATCAACAATAGAACACTTAGTCAAACTGACACATGTCAAACAACAATTCGCGCGACGAAAGAATATCCTTGCAACCTTTTTTGATATAAGAAAAGCATACGAGCAAGTATGGCATAAAAGACTCTTGTATAAACTGAAAACTATTGGAATAAGTGGTAACATGTATAATTTTGTAGAATCATTTTTAGAGAAAATAGAACCATTCAAGCAAGAATAGAACATGTATATTCAAATCCAAGAAAATTACAAATGGGTCTTCCGCAAGGATCAGTAATCTCCCCAATTTTATTCAATATTTTAATGGCAGATTTACCCAAAGGCCTATGTAAAGATACAGTGTTAGCACAGTTTGCTGATGATATATGCCTATGGATGAAGGTAACTATGAAAAGAAAAAAACTCCCTTTTAGATGGCTAAACTATATACGAATTAAATACCAACATGAACTGAATAAAATTGTTAGCTTTTTAAATGAAAACGGGCTGGTACTTTCAGTAGAAAAAACAAATATATCATGCTATTCAATCTGGATATGATCCGGAGAAACTCCCTTCATTTACTTTAGATGGCATTGCTTTAGAGTATGTAAAAACTGTTAAATTCCTAGGTGTATACTTAACCTCCAAACTTTCTTGGAATGTACATATTGAATACATCTTAAACAAAGCAAGGAAAAGTTTAAACTTTTTGAAAATTATAAACAAACAACCGTGGGGGCAAGACACGCATACTTTAACTTTATTATACTGCTCTTGTGCGCTCACGATTAATCTATGCTCAAGAAGTCTTTTTCAGCGCTCCACAATATCTATTAAATAAAACTACAGAGTATTGACTGCAAGGCTTACAAACTTGCCTTTGAGTTCCCACACATACATCTAACATAGGAACATACAGTGAAATCGGAATATTGCCTCTGAATGCATTACGAAAAGCATGTGCTTCAAAATTCATATTAAAGAGTCTTTCACAGGATAACTTCTGTGCAAAAGAAGTATCCTTAAATCAGAAACAGATTTCGTGAAACGGGCCAGAAGAATGCAATCTACAAATCATCCATCCAGTCATTTGCCTCTAACCTCCTAAAAGATTCTAATATAAACGAAACAAAAATTGCTAATAAGCTGTCCTTTTTACCTTTTCCAAGATGGGAGCAAGCCAAAGCTACCTTTGATACAAATTATGCAAATGTGTCCAAAAAAGATCCACCTTATATATTGAAAAAATGTCATCGATATTTATTTAGAAAATACATACAAAAAAAACTATTTGAAAATCTATATACGGATGGTTCAGTGCTAGATAATCTGGATACAGGAGCAGCATTTACAATACCTGATTTAAAAGTGGAAAAGTTGTACCATCTTGGTAGACATTTTTCAATTTTCAGTGCTGAGCTTGTTGCCATTTTGATGTCATTACACACGTCTTGAGTTTTCCTATTAACTCTTGTCAAATTCTAGTATGCACCGATTCTAAATCGGCCCTTAGCGCTATTCAGTCTTCCAATCCAAAAGTAGTATTTGTTGAGATAATAACAGAAATAAACCATGTCATACATCTTCTGTCAGCTAAATGCATTACAGTCACATTTTGCTGGGTGCCTTTCTCATTGTGGAATTTCAGCAAATGAGAGGGTCGATCAGGCTGCAAGAAAGGCAGCCCGAAATGTCGAAGGATCAATACCACTTGACATTCCCTTAGATTTAAGTGAATGTTATTCTTTAATAAACGAAACGTCCAGTAAAAAATTCAGAAATGTATTAGAGAACTCAGAAATTAACTATTACCGCAACTGTATTAAACCCAATTCTGGAAAAAAAATATAATGGCCTCATCAAGACCCGACCTTGCCTCCATACCTAGAGAAATACAAAGCTTAATGCATAGAATGCGTTTGAATTCACTTCGAACAAAATTCAGCAAAAAAATGTAAATGTATGTGTGGAGAAAGAGTTGGAGTTGAACATCTATTAATTTACTGTCCAAGAGCAAAGGAAATTATTAGCAAAACTGGTGACGATACTCCATCTGATGGATCCGGTTCCCTGTCTCTCTCTAGATTATTAAATGACTGGTTCTATCTTTACACAATTTGCAAAAGTTTGTCACGTAGTTCAGTTGGGTATATATCTTTAAATTTGTTTAACATTTTTTTGAGTGGTTTAAACCGTTCGTTCTTCTACACATTAATCGACCTGCATCGTACTACCTATCCAAATATGATTGACAGTGCTCAAGAACTGACAAAGTGGTCCATTGGACGCGTTCCCTATAGTTTTACATATTGTGTAATTGGATTTTTTTTTTTTCACTTACACACACACACACACACACACACACGCACGCACGCACGCACGCACACACACACACACGCATGCTTGCGCGCGCACATTCACACACACACTCACATCGTCTGATATCACTTTTAGTGGGAAGACGGAGAGACGCATACAGTTTTACCGAGCCTCAGGAGTTGTTACTCAAGGGGTGTACGGCAGACGTCTGATTGTTCAGCCCAGTGTGGCTTTCATCTTGTGGCTGAAGAATGATAAAAAAAAAAAAAAAAGTTGCACATTCAAAGAAGGCAGTTTCATGTATTAAATGTATGAAGTAGATGGCGCTGGCAGTACAGCACACTCCGGCATTAGCCAGTTGAATCCTAATTAATGATGAACTTGTTCATTAAAGAAAATATGTGTCAAGCAAACAGCTTCCTTATAGATGTCGATAGGGCTGGGTTGGGTTGGAAAATGCATATATATAAGTGTGTGTGTGTGTGTGTGTGTGTGTGTGTGTGTGTGTGTGTGTGTGTGTGTGTGTGTGTGTGTGTGTGCGTGCGTTCATACGTGCGTGCGTGCGTGTATGTGTGTGTGTGTGTGTGTGTGTGTGTGTGTGTGTGTGTGTGTGTGTGTGTGTGCGTGCGTGCGTGCATACGTGCGTGCGTGCGTGTATGTGTGTGTGTGTGTGTGTGTGTGTGTGTGTGTGTGTGTGTGTGTGTGTGTGTGTGTGCGTGCGTGCGTGCATACGTGCGTGCGTGCGTGTGTGTGTGTGTGTGTGTGTGTGTGTGTGTGTGTGTGTGTGTGTGTGTGTGTGTGTGTGTGTGTGTGTGTGTGTGTGTGTGTGTAATTCCTTTCTCTATTCAAAATATTTACATTCTTTCCATAACGTTTAATCAAATGTCTGTACAACAGGGTTAATTTGACAATAGACTGGTTTCCTCAGACAGTGTGTGTGTGTGTGTGTGTGTGTGTGGTGCGTGCGTGCGTGCGTGCGTGCGTGCGTGCGCGCGTGCGCGCGTGCGTGCGTGTGTGTGTGTGTGTGTGTGTGTGTGTGTGTGTGTGAACGAAAATAAATGACCAGTCCAGCAACGTAACGGCAGGTGTTTTGATACAGGATAGTGTGGACATGGATTGATTACTAACGATGAGCGCGAACAGTCGTTTTGCTAGCATCACTATCAAACCTCTCCGAGTGTTGTGGGGTGTCTGAATCCACAGAGTGTTGATTTTTTTTTTTTTTAGTATTCTGTATAAACGAATGGATATGCACATTTCTCTCCCTCATTTTGTCTGTTTGTCTGCCTGTCTGTATTGCTGTCTGAGTGTTTGCCTGTTTGCCTGCCTGTCTGTCTGTCATGTCTGTCATGTCTGTCTGTCTGTCTGTCTGCCTGTGTCTGTCTGTCTGTCTGTCTGTTTGCCCATCTGCATGTCTATCCGTCTGTCTGACTCTCTGTCTTTCTGTCTGTCATGTCTGTCTATCTGTCATGTCTGTTATATTTGTTTTGTTGACTCTGTCTGTCTGCCTGTCTGTCTGTCTGTCTCTCTGTCTGTCTCTTTCTTGTTCTCTGTCTGTCTCTCTTTGTCTCTCTGTCTCTCTCTGTCTCTCTGTCTCTCTCTCTCTCTCTCTCTCTCTCTCTCTCTCTCTCTCTCTCTCTCTCTCTCTCTCTCTCTCTCTTGGAGAATAGAAGGATTCCACGCAAAGCTTGTGATATGCAATATGGCCTGGATGCAAGAGAAGGAAAACTGGGTAACAAATGTTCGATTATGTTTGTTTGAATATGGATTTGGCTTTGTTCGGGCGAATCAAAGTTGGAAGCGTACCTGACTTTATACTTTGTTCCAACAAAGACTTACTGACTGTCGGTGGCGAACCCGATCCAA
>JADBJO010005377.1:132471-137471 GCA_016801955.1 Conus betulinus | reverse complement strand
TCTCCTTATGTGTGTGTGTGTGTGTGTGTGTGTGTGTGTGTGTGTGTGTGCGTGTGCGTGTGTGTGTGTGTGTACGCGCGAGTGTGTGCGCGTACGAGTGTATGCGCGCATGAGAGAGAGAGAGAGAGAGAGAGAGAGAGAGAGAGAGAGAGAGAGAGAGAGAGAGAGAGAGTTTCAGTTTCATCAAGGAGGCGTCACTGCGTGCGGACTAGTCCAAATACGCTACACCACATGTACTAAGTTTTGAGACCACACTGCGCATGATTTTAAGCTGACGGAAAAATGGATTAAACAACTAAGATGAGAGAAAAAAAAAAACTGCAAATTAGGTGTCTACACAACTAAGCAAAATTAAGAAATTATTTCCATTTCCATCACTCATTTGCATTTTCTTGTGTAATATCTAGTACAAAATCATTCTCACACAGCAACCATTCCCTTCACACACGCATTCTGATCCATCCTATCTTCCATCGACTTGCACGCACGCATTTATATCCTTATCCTCCCTTCTCCCCATTCACACATATTCTTCTGTACAAATAATCGTCTTGCTTGATATTATGAAAAACCATTCACTTGAACCATCAAGCTTCAAGGTCAAAAAGTTTTCTAAACCTTAAAAAAGAAATATAATTGATATCCCCTCAGTGTTTTGAACTTTCGTTCATTCACAATTTTCTTCCGTATCTACAGCTTCTGTTACATATTTTGCCAGCATCTTTAACAATGTTTCATCATTTGTTTGCAAAATACTGTTAAGGTTTCGACTCTTGACTGTGTTATGAGCAAATAGTCTTGATTTTTTTCTAATGTTCTCATAAGCAGGACAGTTGAACAAAAAATGTAACTCGTCTTCTCTAATTGCAATTACACAATGGACATGAATCATCAACAGCATCATTATCTAGATACCATCTTTTATTAGCATTTAATCCCAGTGTTCTATTTCTAAATCTTGCAAGGATACCTCTTTGCCACCGATTAGATACTACATGTAAATACGTTTCTGCCTCCAAGTTACTTTTGAAGGACAGGGAACCAAGAATATCTATCATGTTCTTCTAGTTGGCTGTGCCAGTTTTGTTTATACGAGGAAATCTTAATTCAGACATAAAAACGGTTTCGTTTCCGACTCCCTGATTCAACCACACACTATCCCAAACACATTCTCTGTTAGCACTTTCTTTATTTTAGAGGCCCAGTTAACATTCCTGACTCACATTGTTGCAGCATCATGTCGTAGGCTTGCCTGCTCAGTCTAGCTTCTGGTAATCGTATTATTTACACCAGTATTTAACACACTTTACAATACATCTGATGTACAAAGGGTACCTTCCTGTTTCACCGTTAGCTATTTTATTGATGAATGAATCGGAATATTCAGAAACTGTTTGATTGCATAAGTGTGCACTCTTTCTATGTTTGGATTATTCTCAAGTCCCCATATTTCAGCACCATATGTAAGAATCGGTTCAATCTGGATATCAAATAGCTTCCAAAATATGTATGGATCAGTAGCGTTTAATTTCCTTAATGTTCTCAAAATTTCTATCACACTTCCTTTTTTTGCCTTTTCTACTTGTTTCACACCAACCTAAATTCCAACTTAATTTTGTTGTAAAAAACATACCTAAGTACTTATACGAATTGGTCACTTTAACCTCAGAACTACCATACCACCAAACTTAATTCCTAGCTAAATATCCACCTTACGACACACAATAATGTTGGTTTTTATCAAGGTTTACTGTCAACTGTAGTTTATCAGCTTCCTGTTTCAAAACATTCAATTGGTTTTGCAATCTATTACTGAGCTAGACAACAGAATTACATCATCGGCAAACAGCATCATAAAAATCTCCACGGCACCTGGAATAATCTGAATACCATGTTTACCATTTCTTGAGAGTTCTATAGCAAGTTCATTGATAAAAAAAAAACAAAAAAACAATTGTGGGCTTAAAAAGACAGCCTTGCTTGACTCCACGTGGACAACTGAAAAAAATCAGAATAAAACACATTTCTCACGCACGCATGCCAAGACAGAGTCGTACATTCCCCGTAATGCCATATATAACTTTCCATTGACTCCGTTTTTTCTAAGAACATTCCATAAAACATTTCTATTTACGGAATCAAAAGCTTTCCTGAAATCAAAAAAGCGACATACAATTTTGTATTTTTATGCATGTATTTTTGTACAAGAGCAAACAACGTAAATATATGATCAGTTGTGCTGTACCCAGATCTAAATCCTGCCTGCTCCTCCACGATTTTCTCTTCCCGGTCTGCGCAACGTTTTAATCTCACATTTAAAATGTGTGTGTAAAACTTTGCTGACAACACTTGTCAGTGCTACACCGGTAGTTATCAGGGGGGTGTTTACATCTCCTTTTTGTGGACAGGAACGATGATTGATTTAGCCCGTTCAACCGGAAACGATCCGCTCCGAAACAGGTTATTGATTATCAATTTCAGAACATCAATTACTAAATGATTAGAACTTTTCAGCATTTCCCCTGAGGTACACAGCTTCACAGTCCCCGGAGTGACACGACAGGCGAGTCACTGCCACCCAGCTGCTTTGCACGCACTACATTTCTTGCCGAGTTCATGACACAACAAAAGTGGCCAATTCTGGCCCTCCACAGGGTCAGGTCGATCATTTTAACGTGGCTGTCTTATCCACTCTCCTTCCCACACCTGTTCTATCACTAAATATCAATTTAACTTTCTACTGGCTATCAATATTTCTCAAACAATGCCGCAGCTGGCTCTAGGTGATGTTTACAGTTCCGCCATCTTGCGCATGCCCCCCGAGAGAGAGAGAGAGAGAGAGAGAGAGAGAGAGAGCAGAGAGAGCATGTGTGTGGGTGGTGTGTGTGTGTATGCGCGCGCGCATGGGTGTGTGCGCGCTTGTATGTGTATGTGAACGTGCACGTGTGTGTGTGTGTGTGTGTGTGTGTGTGTGTGTGTGTGTGTGTGCGCGCGTGCATGTGTGTGTGTGTGTGTGCATGTGTGTGTGTGTGTGTGTGCGCGCGCGCGTGGGCGCATGTGTGTGCACGTGTGTGCCTGCGTGTGTGTACGTGCATACATGTGTGCGTAGGCGCGAGCGCATGTACGCACGCACATGTGTATGTCTGCGCGCGTGCGCGTGCGCGCGCGCGCGCGCGTGTCTGTGTGTGTGTGTGTGTGTGTGTGTGTGTGTGTGTGTGTGTGTGCGCGCGTGCATGCGCAACACTTTTCATTGTTTGTGGGAAATACATGTTTTTGAAGATGACTTAGGATCAAGAACAAGAACAAGAACATCAAATACACACACACACACACACACACACACACACACACACACACACACACACAGAAGAGAGAGAGAGAGAGAGAGAGAGAGAGAGAGAGAGAGAGAGAGAGAGAGAGCGTTGTGTATTTATCAGAAACCACCCACAGACCTGGACACCTCTGAAAACATGACACGAAGGGGCATGACGTCAATTTTGACATAGCATCTGTGGTCACCTGACATGATAAGACATCACATCAACATGTCGACATCTCAATGCCCACGACGTGATAACACATCACACCACCATATTGACATCTCAACGCACATGACGTGATAAGACATCACATCCACATGTCGACATCTCAATTCACATGATTTGGCAAGAGATCACATCAACACAACGACTTGTCAATTCACGTTTCTTTCTTTCTTTCTTTCTGCGTACGCGGGTACGCAGGCTGCCTGCCGACACTCCTTGTATAGACAGGCAAGGATTAATCCCACCAACCCAACAAAGGGAGCGGAGTTTTGTGTGTATGACCATTTTTTTTTATCCCGCCATTGAGGCAGCCATACTCCATCTTCGGGGAAGGTGCATGCTATGTGTAACGTGTCATCCATACCAACGGCCAAACTGGCCTCTCTTCCGAAAGTTTTGCGATGGGATTTTATGCGTGTGCAAGATATGCGTGCATTCACACACACGGGACCTGGGTTTATAGTCTCATTGAAGGACTGTATGGGGAATGGGGTCAGAACTAATGTTAACTCTGAGGGAAAAAAACCCCCCCCCCCCGAAACAGCCCGGCGGTACCGAAACAGCCCGGCGGAGATGCGAACCCGCAACCCCAGGATCACCACAGTCCGGCGCTCTACCAACTGAACTATTCCGGCCCCTGTCAATTCACATTACATGATAAGACATCAACACAGCGACATGTCAATTCACATTACATGACAAGACATCACATCAACACATCGATATGTCAATTCAAATTACATGATAAGGCATGACAGCAGCATATCATACATGTCAATTCACATGACGTGATAAGATATGACATCATCAACGTATTGGCATGTCCGGTCACATGACATGACAGGATGTGACACCAGCACAAACATAGACATACTGCTTTCACATGACATAGTGGAACATGTGTGACACCTCACAGACATGTCTGTTTCACATGACGCACGTGTCTGCGTGTGTCTGTATGTGTACACATTTCGTGTGGGATTCCCAGCCAGAAAGAAAAAAATATGGAGAGAGAGAGAGAGAGAGAGAGAGAGAGAGAGAGAGAGAGAGAGAGAGAGAGAGAGAGAGAGAGTGTGTGTGTGTGTGTTTTGTGTGTGTGTGTGTGTGTGTGAGAGAGAGAGAGAGCGAGAGAGAGAGAGAGAGAGAGAGAGAGTGTGTGTGTGTGTGTGTGTGGTGTGTGTGTGTGTGTGTGTGTGAGAGAGAGAGAGAGAGAGAGAGAGAGAGAGAGAGAGAGAGAGAGAGGAGAGAGAGAGAAAGACAGACAGAGACACAGATAGACAGACAGACAGACAGACAGACAGACAGAGAGAGAGAGAGAGAGAGAGAGAGAGAGAGAGAGAGAGAGAGAGAGCGACAGGCAGACAGACAGACAGACAGACAGATAGACATATAGACAGAAGAAATATTACGTCAAACTTCGTGCCTAAATGTATAATTTTCAATGTATGAAAAAAA
>JADBJO010005377.1:124971-127471 GCA_016801955.1 Conus betulinus | reverse complement strand
AGGATCTTGCAGATGCATCTCGTTTTTAAATGCCTGGATCCTTCTCTAAAGTTCAGCTGTCAGAGTCCACGTCTCACAGGCATAGACAGAAATATGACAATGACCAGGGGACGCATCAGTCTGATCTTGGAACTGATTGTGATGTTCCTGTCATTCCAAATGGGTCTTTAGTCTGGCTAGCGCTGCTGTCGTTTGCGCAGTTATGGAGAACACTTCAGGTTTTGACCCCTCATTTGATGCAATCGCCCGGAAGCACTTGAAGGCCTGAAAACTGTGTCTAGTTTTTCTACCTTGATAGCGATGTGAGCACTAATGCCGTTGGTCATGGGTTTTGTCTTTTCGGCGCTGATCTCCATGCCGAATGCAGCAGAGCATTTTGTCAAGGCGCTCTGCTAGGTTGGGTAGTTCTTGCTCTTCTCCTGCTAGCCCGTGGATGTCATCAGCGAAACGTAGGTTTGGTATTACCCTGCCCTCAATGCTTATTTAGCCCTGATGTCCCTCCAGTGCGTCAGTCATAATCCTTTCCACGTACATGTTGAAAAGAGTGGGTGATTGTGAACAGCCTTGCCTCACTCCAACAGTTGTCTTGAACCAGTTTCCTATGGTGCCATTAAGGAAGACTGTGCTGGTGACCTTATCGTAGAAGCATTCATTGGTTCTGATCAGGTTGGCGGTGATGTTGTACAGTCTCCTGGTCGCCCATAAGGCTGCATGCTACACTCTGTCGAAGGCTTTTTATAAATCCACAAAAGTTGGGGTACAAATCCTGCTGCTGCTGATGATATCTATCATACATAATCCTCAACTTAAAAATCTGTTCGGTGGTACTGTGACCTGCTCTCAACCCTGCCTGTTCTTCAGCAATGATCTTCTCTGCTTGTGGCTTCAATCTGTTCAAAAGTATCTTCAGCATCACCTTGCTCAGGTGACTTATCAGACTAATGGCTCGGTAATTTTGGTTGTAAATTGCTCTTTTTTTTTTGCACACAAACAGCATCCAAGTGCGATAGAGTAGGATAGTGGAATGTACTGGATCTAAAGACATCGCCATGAAAGTTTACGAAGCTCAAAGTGCGTACATCCTCTCTCCTCTCTCTCTCTCTCTCTCTCTCTCTCTCTCTCTCTCTCTCTCTCTCTCTCTCTCTCTCTCTCTCTCTCTCTCACACACACACACACACACACACACACACACACACACACACACACACACACACACACACACACACACACACACACACACACACACACACATATATATACACACACACGCATGCACGCACACACGCACTCACGCATGCACACACGCACTCACGCACGCACGCACACATACTCACTTTGCAAATATTGCTGAAAAATCAGTTATAAATAATAAAACGAATAAGAACGACTTAAAGCTATTAGAACAATTTTGTACTTCAAAGAATATTAATTCCAACTTAAATATTCCATCAATCGCAGTAAATGAAGTTTTCAGTGGACTGGTAAAAATAAAGCAATCGGGAACTAGAGATTTAGATGGGTTAGATGGCAAAATTCTGAAAATCAGTGCTCCTGTTATTGCAGATTCTCTTACTTACATTTACAATCTATCTATCGATAAGAACAACTTTCCCCTCAAATTCAAGGAAGTTAGAGTCATACCTATTTATAAAACAGGAGATTCTGCAAACCCCTTACTATAGACCCATTTCTATCCTATCTCACTTATCTAAACCCCTTGAAAGGCATGTTCAATCACATTTATATTCTCATTTTAACAAATACGATTTGCCATACAGCACTTACACAAATCGTTGAAAATTGTCTTTCAAACATTTAACAACAATGAGTTTACAGGAATTCTTTTTGTTGATTTTGCTAAAGCATTCGATGTAATCGACCACACTCTGCTATTAAAAAACTCAGTCATTACAAATTAACGAATGACACCTTACAATTCATTTTTTTTCCTTTCTCACAAACCGCTATCAGCTTGTCGAAATAAATTCTAAACGATCAACATTGCTACCTATTAAGTTTGGTGTACCTCAAGGATCTGTATTAGGACCACGTTTGTTTTCTGTTTACATTAATGACCTGTCTTTGTACATTCAATGCATTTGTGAAATGTTTGCTGATGACACTTCTCTACAAGATAAAAATAGAAATGCATCTGAACTCGTAACTAATCTACAAGATAATCTTAACAGACTTGACGAATGGACTGAACTGAATTATATGGCTCTCAATATTAGTAAAACTAAATGTATTTATGTAGCCTCCCGCCAAAAAAGGAAACAATGTGTTCCCCCTTTGCACCACTATACCTTAAAGGACAAATTATCAAAGAAGTAGTCTCTCACATAAAGTTCTAGGAGTTATTATCGATAATGATTTACTATGGTCTGAACATATTTCCGATTTAGGGAAAAAAAAATCTCAAAAAGACTGTACCAGCTTTCAAAAATTAAGAATTTCTAAATCTACATTCCAGGAAAATGTTCTTTCATGCACACATCCT
>JADBJO010005377.1:114971-119971 GCA_016801955.1 Conus betulinus | reverse complement strand
ATAATACAAAACTATAATAATCAACATCCCTTTCATTTCCCCGACTGTCAATAATCAACCGCACGGATATTATCATGATAAACATCTCTTCCATTTACCCAACTGTCAATAACTCAACCGCACGGATACTATGATGATAAACATCTCTTCCATTTTACCCAACTGTCAGTAACTCAACCGCACGGATACTATGATGATAAACATCTCTTCCATTTACCCAACTGTCAGTAACTCAACCGCACGGATACTATGATGATAAACATCTCTTCCATTTACCCAACTGTCAATAACTCAACCGCACGGATACTATGATGATAAACATCTCTTTCATCTTCCCGACTGTCAGTGATTCAATCGCGTAGATAACTATCACAATAAAAATCTGTTCTATACGCTCAGACTGTCAGTACTTCAATCGGACCGATACTTTATTCAGAAACAACTTTCCCAACTTCCTGATTGCCAATAATTTAGTGTACAGATACTATAACAATAATCGAGATATTCACTCGCACCAATATTATGATAATAAACACCTCTGCCATCTCCCCTGTTGTTGAAAGACAAACTGCACAGATCTTATGCCACTACTACTACTACTACTACTACTACTACTACTACTACTACTACTACTACTGCCGCCGCCGCCGCCGCCGCTGCTGCTGCTGCTGCTGCTGCTGCTATTACTACTCCTACACCTTCTCCCTCCTCCTCCTCCTCCTCCTCCTCTCTCCTCCTCCTCCTCCTACTACTACTACTACTACTACTACTACTACTGCTGTTGCTGCTGCAGCTGCTACTACTACTACTACTACCACTACTACTACTATTACTACCACCACCACCACTAATAATAATAATAATAATAGTAATATTAACAGCAACAAAAACAATGATGATGATGATGATGATGATGATGATGATGATGATGATGATGATGATGATGATGATGATGATGACGAAAATAATAATGATGATGATGATGATAATAATAATAATAATAATGATGATGATGATGATAATAACAATAACAACGATGATGATGCTGATGATGATAATAATAGTATAGAAATAGATACTTGATATAATAATAATAATGATAATAATAATAATAATAATATAATAATAATAATAATAAGAAAGAAGAAGAAGAAGAAGAAGAAGAAGAAGAAGAATCTTGACTTTCAGTAGTTTAACTACTCAAATACCACAACAAACCACTCTTCCATCCAAAATACTGTCAGTAGTAAAACCAGACGGATACTGCAGTCTACAACTCTGGCATCTTCGTGACAGTGAGCAGTTAAGCGGCACAGCCTGTCACAGATAGCATCACAAACAACTGTTTTTTATCAGTCCCACTGCCAGAAGGCTGGCTGCGAAGATACTGCCATAAAAAAGAGCCACATCGATGTGTCAGGGGTTTGGCTGCATGGGCTTTGAAAGATACTGTCTACGTTTTTACCTATCTGGTTGTATCCCACCCCCTTTCTCTCCTCTACACACACTACAACAACAACAACATAAACACACAGCAACACCAACAACAACAGCGCACACACGACAACAACAACAACAACAACAGCAACAACAACAACAAGAACAATAACAACGGCACACACACGGGAACAACAACAACAACAGCACACACACACACACACACACACACACACACACACACACGACACACAACAACAACAGCACACACACGACAACAAACAACAACAGCAACAACACTCACAACAACAACGCACACAACAACAACAACAACAACAACAACACGCACACAACAACAACAACAACAACAACAATAACACACACACACACACACAACTCACACACACAACAACAACAACAACAACAACAACAAACAACAACAACAACAACACACACACACACACACACACACACACACACACACACACACACACACACACACACCACACACACACACACACACACACACACACTGTGTCTCTGACGATAGTGAGACTAACCCGTTTCTTGTTCCTCAATGTAATTCAATCCGACTCCTGAGCACCACCATTGACCTGAATTTGCAAGACTTCGAATCTACGTCTGTGCCACTGAAACCTTCTCTGTCGGTCAGTCTGTCAGTCTGTCAATCTCTCAGTCTGCCTGTTAGTCAGTCTGTCTGTCTGTCTGTCTGTCTGTCTGTCTGTCAGTCTGTTTGTTTTTGTTTGTTTGTCTGCCTATCTGTCTGTCAGTCAGCCAGTCTGTCTGTCTGTCTATCTGTCTCTCTTTCTCTCTCCGCATTTCTGTTTGTCTGAATGTTTATAGGTCAATCTAAAAGGGATCTATAAACACTTTTATATCACGGCAGTAATCATCCTTCCATCCTATTCAGCTAAAAAAAAAAAAAACCAACCAACCAACCACCACCACCACCACACCCCCACCACCACCACCACCACCACAACAACAAACAACAACACAACAGCAACAAGAACAACAACACAACAACAACAGCAAAGCGCGTCAATGAAAACAACTGAAATTAAAGACCGTTTTCAATCAAAGAATATCATAGGGAAGTTAAAGTTGATCGCATACAAGGTAAACAATGTCAGTTCTTAACCATTTAAGGTAATCAATATCAGTTCTCAACCATACATGGTAAACAATATCAGTTCTCAACCATACAGGGTAAACAATAAAAGTTCTCAACCATATATGGTAAACAATATCAGTTCTCAACCATACAGGATAAACAATATCAGTTCTCAACCATACATGGTAAACAATATCAGTTCTCAACCATACAGGGTAAACAATATCAGTTCTCACCTACATGGTAAACAACGTCAGTTCTCAACCACACAAGGTAAACAATGTCAATTCTCAACCATACAAGGTAAGCAATGTCAGTTCTCAACCACACAAGGTAAACAATATCAGTTCTCAACCATACAAGGTAAACAATGTCAGTTCTCAACCACACACAAGGTAAACAATGTCATACCATACAAGGTAAACAATGTCAGTTTCTCAACTGTGATCAGAAACTCGTTACGCAGTGTTAGCGTCTTGTTTCCTGGCCGGAGTATCGTGGTGGGTCGAGTCCCATCAAAGCGATTATTGGTGAAATTTGTCTGCCCCGACTGGCTCCTGCCCAGAATTCAGTTTGTTATGGGTTCAGCTGGGGGGGGGGGGGGGGGGGGGGGGGGGGGGGGGGGGGGCTGGACCCTCAGAAACGAGCGTCATCCACTTCATCAATGCATCTTTGACTGCGCTGCTTCAAATTCGTGACCAAAACCATCAGGTGTCCGCATTCCCGGGCCTGGTTGACGTCAGGATATATTAGAAGGGAAAGCGCGTGTGGGAGTACGTCCCTGTCATGCAGTCTGAAACCAGAATGAAACTCCATAACATCATCTTCATGTCTATCATTCTGACTGATCGGTAACTAAAAAGAACAAACAACATTAAGTTCCGTAGCGCTTTATGCCCTGAAAGCTTTCATGGGTGGCCTCAGTTTCAACTGCCCTTTCACGTAAGTTCCATTAGTGACATATTTTTTTTGCTATTCCATTTCCTGCGTCACCTCAGTGGCATTTCACCCACACCGCTCATTCCGACACCCCGTCCACAGCCACAGCCCGGCTCGGTCCGCCGCAACCCCGGTACCGGCAATCCACAGGGAGCAGTCAATGTCAAGTCGTCAAGAGGCAACCCATCGGAGAAGAAGATACTGCACTGCTGCCGAGTCACTTCGGTGGTGTTCAGTGGCGGCCTGTTCTGATCCAACATACGCAGGACACCACATACTAAACTCCCTATTGACGACAATAATTGCTTAGTCGCGGAGCCGGCGTGAGTGAGCTCTGCCTCCGGAAGGCGCCACCACGTCTGTCCAACGACAGCCCCCATCAATTTGCACGTGGTGAGTTCTTATCGGGGTTGCCTGTATTGACAAGCTAATGGGGAATGGCGCTGGACGGACGAATGACACAACACCCTCTCCAAAACCATCTTTCAAGGTACCGTTGAAGGAGGGCGCAGACGAGGACGGCAGAGAAAGAGCTGGTCAGACAATATAAAGGACTGGACCAAAATGACCATGCCAGATCTCCTCAAGACAGCCAATAACAGAAGAGCCTGGAGGGAAACGGCGGCTGCCTCATCATGTCCCCCCAACGACCCAGCGGTCAGGGGAATGACTGACTGAAGGGGCTTAGCGGGTGGTGTCCAGCCTTTGGCAGCACTGGACACCGCCAAGTGATTCGGCAGCAGTCGCAGCCTCTCATCGGCTGGGTTACCATGACCTGTCTTGACTTGACGACCTCATGTTGACCATTTCCTGTGGATTGCCAGCTGCCGAAGCTGCTGAGAGACCAAGCCAGGGCGTGTGGCGCTGACCCCAACACTTGGCCAGGAGTGACATGGAGGTCATGCCATTAAAGTGGTACAGTTGAGACAGCAAACGCAAACAAAAAAAAACGCATAAACAAGCACACACACAGAGACACACACACAACACACACACACACACACACACACACACACACACACACACACACACACACACACACACACACACACACACACACACACACACACACACACCACACACACACACACACACACACACTCACTCACTCACTCTCACTCGCACACACACACACACACACACACACACACACACACACACACACACACACACACACACACACACACACACACACACACACACACACACACTCACACACACTCACACACACACACACACACACACACACACACACACACACACACACACACACACACACACACACACACACGCACGCACGCACGCACGCACGCACGCACGCACGCACGTATTCACAGGAAACCAGTCTCAACCAGCTATTGGATTTCTTTTGGTGGAACAGACATAATAATAACAATAATAATGAATACTTATATAGCGCCTATTCTCGGCTAGAGACCAAGCTCTAAGCGCTTTACAATCAACGCTCGTTTACACAACGGGCTGCCTA
>JADBJO010005377.1:66166-76166 GCA_016801955.1 Conus betulinus | reverse complement strand
GTTATTTATTAATTGTTTTTTTGGTGACATAAAGGAACGATTGAAATGTGAGCTCCATGTTCAAAAACAAGCCAAGCAACAGCAACAACGACGACATCTGCACGTGCAAACAGTGATCAAGATTACAGTGAGAATAGAATGAATCGGGGTGGAAAGAAATCGAGACGCCCAACACAGGTTTACCAGATCAAACTCTCGTGGCCTATTTCTCTCACCAAAAACTGTGTTCATTGCTACAGTGCTGATAGCAACTTGCTATTCAAGCGTCAAGAATTGCTCACCGAATACCTGTGGTTATTATTCACCTCGACTCTGCGGCCGTGCTGTTCCCGTTTTCTCCCTCGGTGTCCATCTTGCTGGTCATCAGCGGATCTTTTTCTCCAGGGCCGTAGCAGTTCGCTTCCTCAATGATTCCAGATGGTCCACACAGGGCAAATGGCGTGTCGTTCTCATCGTTCATGCAGAGAGTTTACGACGTCTGTTCTTCCTGGAGGCACATGCCATTCTGCTCACCTGGTACCTCTTGTCATGTGGGGACGTGGAGAGTAACCCAGGTCCACAATGGATGCAGGGGAGTAACCAGCATCATTATAACCACGATCACAACTATGCTCCTGAACCCGTTCTTTGCTCAAACCCTGCCCACCAAAGCGAACTTCACACAGAAATCTGTTCTCCTTGGCAGGGTACCAAATGCAGCCTCCTTCTGTGACTGAGAATGGAGCAGATAAACTACAGTCATGGTGCGAAGTTTTTCAAAGAGAAAACGCCCAACTGAGGGAGGAAATTCACCACCTTTCTAATCTGTTCACGGCTCTTCATGAACAATGTAAGAGTTTACTGCATTTGAAAGACTGGTTCACTGATGCGGCGCAAAAGATGGAGAACCAAATAGACAAGGTTGAATCCTTCTCACGTCGAAATAACCTCAGGTTCTTCAATGTTCTGGAGAACGAAAACGAGAATGACCAGGAGTGCTTGACGAAAGTGGTTCAACTGCTCAACAGATACTTTCCCCATAAAAAAAATGGTCAGAAGACGATGTGGACAATGCACATCGTCTCGGCCAGAGAAACAGAAATCACAGATACTTTCGTCCTATCATTGTCCGACTCTTCAGCTGGCGAAATAAGCTTACCATCCTGAGGGCCAGAGAGAATGTAGAAGAGATCTGGCGAATTGTGAAGGAATCCGTATCGCTCTGACCTTACTGACCGTCAAAATCAGATTGTGAGGGAAGAGAGAAATGCGGGAAGACATGTTTATGTACAGAAAGGTCGACTTGTTTACAACAGAAAGAATCTGCGACATCGTGTTAAGACCAGCAGATTGAGAACTATGGACCACAGGGAGTCAACACAGACCAATACAAATCTGTTTGACACAATTGATTGTGGCCAGTCAGCCCACTCTGAAGGATACTGTGAGCCATCGAATCGCCGTGATTCTACGCCGCCAGCTCCAGAGCTCAACTTTCATGGTACCCAGATACAGCAACCTCCTAGCAACAACCCCAAGTAGTCTCCCCTGGACAGCAGATATGAGAGCGTTCCCAGGTTTTCAAACCAACCACAAACAAGTACGCCCAAACACTGCCGAATCTAGAAAGCAGGGGACCACGTTCGAGCATCCAGACCCAAAGCCTAGTGAGTCCAGCTTCGTGATGAGCACCACAGTATCTCAGGGAAACTCTTTTCCCCCTACCAACACTAATTCTGAACTGCCACAACCCAACGTCAACCACGTACCAAGACAGTGATTGACAAATGGGGAGCGAGATTGTGTCCAGTATCAGATGAAAGAAATGATCTGCAGATTCCTGGCAAAGAACCTGATTGTCCAGACACCACAATTCCCAAGGCAATAGAAGTAATTCCTTCAGGCAGTACAGCAGCTCCTTCTGACACAACACCACATGGTAACAATTCTTCCGTTTTATGCACACCCCAGCCAAACCCCAACCCTATGTCTTCCAGCCTTTTGACTACATGCCTTCCTATGCGATCTGATCCAGTGCAGCGTCCCCAAGAAACCATTCTTGGTCTTGACCCAGTGTCTAACGATGAGAAGCGGTCCCCTGTCCACCCTGCCATACCCAGTGACGTGGAAAGCCAGACACCAGGTAACACCTGTCTCGCCGACCCCTCAGTAGACAGCCACATAGAATCCCAGCTCGACAGTCCTGTTTATCCATGCTGTGAGAAATCGCCGGATAACAGGCCAATGTCAGGCATCAATGCTGGTGTTTTTTCCTGTTCCTGGACATCCCAAACCAAAGTGAAGAACGCTAGTGTAACTCATGTCAATGAAACCAATAATCCATCGCCCCCTAAAGCTCCAGTTACACGCAGACAAAACAAAAACAAACTAACTAGACTGAATGAAAGAAGCAAACAGACAAGACTGACAGAGAAATTCACTGTGATGAACCCAGTCACACTCCAGTTTACAATGCTGGTAAATAGCAATGTGGCCGGCCCGTTACAGTCAGTGACCATCCTGATAGAGTGGTGGAGAGCCTGTCAGTTGTTTCTTGGAACATTGATGGTCTAGCTAGCAAACTTGCTGACTCGGACTTTACTAATTTGTTCAAAGTTTTGACGTCATATGCCTTATTGAAACATTTCTTCATGAGTCCTTTGATTTAGATTATCACTTTAAGAATTTTGACAAATTTAGAACTAAAGCACTTAAGCATTCAATTATGGGTCGCAGATCTGGTGGACTTCTGTTACTAATCAACAAAGCATTTAAATAAGTTTATTAAATTTATAGAAGTTTCTATCGATCATGTTGTTTGTGTAAAAGTGTCTAAGGATATGCTAAAAGTTGACCATGACATTTTGTTTATTTTTGTGTATATTCCACCCAACAGGTTCTGTGTTTTACCAGTCATCAAATTCTGTATGTCACATTGAAGCTTTAGAAAATTGCATCATGGACCTAAGCAATCGTTTCCCACGGGCTCAAATAGTATGTAGTGGAGATTTTAATGCTAGAACTGCAGACCTCCAAATAGCTTTCCCTGATATGACCGATTTATTTGCTGATCCAATTCATCCCATTAATCCTTTTAAGAAATCACGTTCAACAATGATCCAGTACTCAATGCTTTTGGTGAACACCTCTTAAACCTGTGTGCTTGTTTTGATTTGTGTATTGTAAATGGATCCAACCATGGTTGTTACAGTGGAGACTTCACTTTTATATCTGTCCATGGTTCTAGTGTGATAGACTATTTTCTCATTTCGTACGACTTACTACCGAACGTCAAAAGTTTTTCTGTGTGTTGTAGTAGAATTGAATCTGTGCACATGCCTATTAAGTTAGAACTTTCAGGCAGACAGTCCCCACCATCACCCACTAACACTAATGATAAATTCACTGCCTGGAATAGAGACAAAATTGATGCTTTTGTTGCTAGCAAGGCCACTCACTTGTTCTCGTGTAACGTTGAATATGCCACCAGTTTGATTGATACATGTATTAACAAAGCATTGTCTGAATTTACACAATGTTTGATGAATGCTAGTGCCTGCATGCGTCAAACTAAATCCTTTAAAGCCAGGGTAGATACAGACTCCTGGTTTGACAAGGAATGTCAGGAAACCAAAGTCAATGTTAGAAAAGCACTAGCGGCCAGTAATAAATCTGGACTTCCCCAGGACAGACTAATTTATCTTCAATTAAGACGGGATTATGGCCAATTAAAATATTGTAAAAGCCACAATTTCAGAGTTGAGCGTATTAACTCTCTGTTAAAGGCTGCTAACGATTCCCAAACCTTCTGGTCGGAAATTTACAAATACCGTAAACGGTCGCCGACGGTAAATGATATTTTCTCAGGTTGAATGGTTTAACCACTTCGATAACCTACTAAATAAATACTGGAGTCATTACGTCTGAGGAATGTTTTGGCATCTGAGGATCCAGAAGCAGTTTCTGACCCAGTCTTAGACGGTGCTATTACTACTGAGGAGGTTATAAAAGCAATTAAAAGTCTCAAGTGTGGGAAGGCAGCTGGTCCAGATGGTCTCATTAGTGAAGTTATAAAAAGCAGCAGGAGATGCAGTTGTTCCTTTCCTGTCATTTTTCTCAATAAAATATTCAGAGATGGTGTTTTTTTCGGACGAATGGACTAAATCCATTATTATCCCACTACATAAGAAAGGGGATATAAATAACACTAATAATTATCGAGGCATCTCTCTTATTAATAATTTATGTAAACTTTTCACTCATATTTTAAATAAGCGTCTGGTTACTTGGTTAGAAGTCAACTCGGTTATATCAGATGCACAAGCAGGTTTTAGGAAATCTTTTTCTACCATCGACCATATTTTCACGCTCTATGCGTGTGTATTGAGAAACATCTGTCACAAAACAAAAAATCTACGTTGCCTACATTGATTTCAGTAAAGCATTTGACACAGTTCAGCATGAATTATTGTTTAATATACTGTTTAGAAATGGTGTTCAAGGTAATATGTTGAACATTTTGAAGAGCATGTATTCCTCAATTAAATCATGTGTCAGATGTGGTAACTCCTATACTGACTATTTCCAGTGCTTGCAAGGTCTCAAACAGGGTTGCTCCCTTAGCCCTACTCTGTTTTTCTATATTCATCAATGAACTTGCCCATGACATATTTCATAAAGGTAAACATGGCGTTCAGTTTTCTCCTAATGATATTGAACTTTTTATCCTGCTTTTCGCAGATGATATAGCCCTTATGTCATCTACGATAGCTGGTCTACAAAATCAAATCAATATTCTCTACAGTCGTGCACTGAATTTAAGTTTGAAGGTCAATCTAGATAAAAGTAAGATTATGGTATTTCGTAAAGGCGGGTTTCTAGGCGTTAAGGAACAATGGTTTTTTGGCAGTGATAACTAAATGTTGTCAATTCATATAAATATCTGGGAGTTACTTTCTCAACTAAACTTAGTTTTGATGTCGCTACTGGTTATGATCATGTCGCTAGAGCCAAGAGAGCCCACCTTCGAGATTCTTAAAACACTAAGAAAAATAGGATGTTCTTCTCCCAAACTTTTCTTTAAACTATTTGATGCTCAAGTTGTTCCTTCACTTCTCTATGGTTCAGAATTATGGGGTTATAAGCCGTACCAATCTATTGAAAAGCTCCACCTACAGGCCTGTAAATTAATACTCAATGTACCAACTTTCACGCCTAATGATATGGTTTATGGTGAATTGGGTCGTTACCCATTATATATAAATTCTGCAGCTAGGTGCATCAACTTTGGTTTCGTCTCCTTAAACAGCCTCCTACTAGATACTCGAGAAAAGCATACAACATGCTTCATATGTTACAGGAAAGAAATATAAGGGTTCAAAACTGGGTATCGCATTTTAAAGCATCTTCTGTGTTCAAATGGTTTTGGCTACGTTTGGATGTATGGTGAAGTCGGGAACAAGAAACTTTTTCTCAGGGTCTTTAAGGATCGCCTTATTAGTTGCTTCTGTCAGCAGTGGTATTCTCATATGTCTGAAAGCAATCGTTTCGATCTTTATTATTCTTTCAAGAATATTTTTGAACGTGAAAAATGTTTGATTTCATTAACAATAGAATATTTAAAACTGCCTTAGTACGTTTCAGGTTGGGAGTCTCAACTATTCAAAGTCACTCTCCGCTTCTTGCTTGCCGAACATCCTGTTTGTCCCCTTTGTTACGCAGACTGCGAAGATGAATTCCACGTCCTATTTGAATGTACATATTACAATGACCTTAGAATTAAATATTCCATCAATAGTCCAGGAAGTTATTTGTCGAAATATCAGCAATGTGCACGAATTCTTAATGGTAATATTGATCGCCAACTTCAAATGTCTAAATTTCTTTTCCTAGCTTTAAAGCGAAGGGAAAATTCGATACAAATGAGATAAAATATATTTTCGTACACTGTTATGTGAGCAGGATCGAATGGAGAATGTATGTATAGATGTATATATTTATTAACATATTCTTTTTCATTGGTTTGTTTTCTTTGGTATTGTAACGGGTCAAAGGCCTATACACAATTAAACCATTGTCAATTGTCAATTGTCAAATTGTCAATTGTCAATTGTCAATTGTCAATTGTCTCTCTCTCTCTCTCTCTCTGTGTCTGTCTCTCTCTCTCTCATATTTGCGGACCTCAAACCTGTCCGTCCGTCTGTCTGTCTGTCTGTCTGTCTGTCTGTCTCTCTCTCTCTCTCTCTCTCTCTCTCTCTCTCTCTCTCTCTCTCTCTCTCTCTGAGTTCAGTATTTTGTTGGTCCCAAGTGGAACATTTGTGAGCGTTCACTTCTGTTTTTTATAATCGTCATTGCTTGCAGCTGATGGTAATCCCTAGTACTAAGCTTCATCATTATAACTGTCTTCTTTAATAACTGTCTTCTTTTGTATCAACTGTTCATGACTTGTAGCAAATCACATTCGTTTGTACAAGTCGTCATTGCCAATGATCTTTGCTTGAAGCTGGCTATTGTCACTAATAGTTAAAAGGTTTGTATTGAAATATTATCGCCAATGCCATTTCTATCCACCGTCCCGTCGACGTTTGACAGGGACCGATGTAGCTCAGTGGTGAAGTGCCGTCTAGTGATCCTGGGAATCCTGGGATTGCGGGTTCGAATCTCCATCGGGCCGTTTTGGGACAGGAGGATTTTTTTTTTGTCTCGGGTTAACATTAGTTCTGACTCCATTTTCTTGAAAAAAAAAACCTTCGAAAGAAACTCTAAGCTAAGATGCCGGTTGTGGTGGACGCACTCTTAAAATCCTCATAGACACGTAAGATCCCATTGTGAACTTCGGATTGAAAAAGGCCAGGTTGGCCGTGGGTGTGGATGGAATGTAGACACAAATAGTAAACATTTCGGAAATGGAGAGGGTGAATGAAAAACTTTGTGACTGAAGTTCGACTGAATGGCACTAAGAAGGGTAGAACGTAGCGCCAGCAGGCAGCCCTTCAGTTGGCTCTACCCAGGTAGGCAGCCCGTTGTGTAGCCAAGAGCGTGGATTGTGAAGCGCTTAGAGCTCGGTCTCTATAGCGAGTAGACGCTATTCAACAACAACGACAACAAAAAACAACAACAACAACAACAACAACAACAATGACTAACTATTACTACTGCTACGACTACGATTACTGCTACTACTACTACCACTACCACTACCACTACTACTACTACTACTACTACTACTACTACTACTACTATTACCACTACTAGGATGAAATACAAAAGACAAATAACATTTATTGATGAAGACCGGACTTTTCGTCATTTCATCCGGAAGACCAACGCAGCTCACAAAGGAATCTAATACTCATATAATAGAGACAGCCTGTTCTGTACAAGGGCGCCTACAACTCACAAATGGAACCTAATACTCATAAACACATAGACAGCTTGTTCTCCACACGGACGCTTACAGCTCACGAATAGAACCTAATACTCATAAACACAGAGACAGCCTGTTCTCTACATGGGCGCCCACAGCTCACAAATAAAGCCTAGTACTCATAAACATAGAGACAGCTTGTTCTCTACACGGGCGCTTGCAGCTCACAAATAGAACCCAATACTGCTAATCACAGAGACAGCTTGTTCTCTCTACACGGGCGCTTACAGCTCATTTATGTAGAACGCCGTGTACAATCAACACACAGCCCACGCACCTTTGCCAAGGAGCTGTGACTCACAGCGTGAAAAAGACGGTTGAAGTGCGACAGATCACGTAATTCCTGTTTACCGTGGGAACAGGGCTTCAATGTTTCATTTGCACATTTCAGTTTGCGTTTATTTATATTCTTTCTGTCTGTCTGTTTGTTTGTCTGTCTGTGTCTCATTCTCTGTCTGTCTTTGCGTCTGTCTATCTGTCTCTGTCTTTCTGTCTGTGTCTGTCTGTCTGTCTATCTCTCTCTCTGTTTCTGACTGTCTGTCTGTCTGTCTGTCTGTCTGTCTGTCTGTCTCTCTCTCTCTGTCTCTCTGTCTGCTCTGTGTATATGCATATATAATTATGGATATATTGATATCAGATTCACGCGCCAAGAGGTTACAGAGACATGGGGCTACACAGGGAAACGCAATGGTAGAACATTCCCAGAAGACAGAGAGCTGCGTGTAGTAAGGGCACCAACTCTATGAGTCACCAAAAAGATGGAAGCGTTGATTCACACTCTTCTGTGGCAAACACTCTGTCGGTAAGCTTGAGCATTGTCCTGCAGTCATGTTATCAACTTAATGTGAATGTTAAAAAGCATTTAGTGTGCTATCATGTTTATGGTCAAATTGTGCGAAGTGCGAAGTGTAAGGAAAATCAAACGATTACATGTCTACATCATGGGACAGAAACTGACTTCAAATTAACCAAGAGAGAGAGAGAGAGAGAGAGAGAGAGGGGGGGGGGTGGGGGAGTGAGAAAACAGAATGGAGAGGCAGAGTCTCTGACAGAGAGAGAGAGAGAGAGAGAGAGAGAGAGAGAGAGAGAGAGAGACAGACAGACAGACAGACAGACAGACAGACAGACAGACAGACAGACAGTCAGAGAGAGATAGAGAGAGACAGAGAGAGTCAGAGAGACACAGAGGGAGACGGAGAGAGTCACAGAGAGACAGAGAGACCGACCAACCGACCGCTAGATGGCCAGAGAAAGAGGCAGAGAAAGACAACGAGTAAAAAAAATATGGATACACACACTGAGAACGCGGAATACAGCTAATACAGCGACAGACATCTTAGGCTGCTGGGCCATAGAAACTCACACCTCGCATCTCACGCCTCATGCTTCACAGCTCATGCGTGAATAGAAAACTGAACAGACGTGGTCTCTCTTGCGTGGCTCCATACCACTCCACTCGCGCTTCACACTTCATGGCTCACGGTTCACGGTCCACGCTTCATGGCTCACGGTTCACGGTCCACGCTTCATGGCTCACGGTTCACGGTCCACGCTTCATGGCTCACAGGTCATGGTCCACGCTTCATGGCTCACGGTCCACAGTCCACGCTTCATGGCTCACGATTCACGGTCCACGCTTCATGGCTCACGGGTCACGGTCCACGCTTCATGGCTCACGGGTCACGGTCCACGCTTCATGGCTCACGGTTCACGGTCCACGCTTCATGGCTCACAGGTCATGGTCCACGCTTCATGGCTCACGGTTCACGGTCCACGCTTCATGGCTCATGGTCCACGTGGGAAGGGAGAAGTGGGACAGTCCACTTTTTTTCCGATGTACGAGGTTCAAGTTCCTGGTCACCATTGGCTAGTTCAATATGGATGCCTACAAATTTTGAACGGTTCTCGATAAAGCGCCTAAAAAAAAAAAAACACAACCAACCAAACAAAAAAAAAACCTGTAGACAAACGAATCACAGGACAAAACACGACGGGTTTCGACCTGTAAGGTGTTCTTCAGGCCAGAGACACATCACTCAGGACAAGGACAATGAACGAGCAATCACTTGTCTTCATCCAATTTGGCGCAAGATAGGAGCTGAATAAAAACAAGGCTGTCAGGAAGGGGAGTTTTTTTTCAGTCTTTTAATCATCATCATTACCATTATCTTTTTTTTTTTTTTCAAAATTTCTATCAGTATTATTATCATCATGACTACCTCGACTCACTCATAGTCTCCTTCTTGGCAGCCTCGTTTTCATTCAACGCCTATCGTGTACGGATGAATATCAAAATTCTGTAATGTCAGCGACACAAAATTCAATACAACTTGTCTTTTCCATGCGTGAGTAGCGAGGCGTGAGCTCCTGTGACCCAGAGCATGAAATGTGGGACGTGAAGTGTAGGCGTGGGACGTGAAACATGGGATTTAATGGCCCAGAGCATGAAATGTGGGACGTGAAGTGTAGGCGTGGGACGTGAAGCATGGGATTTTATGGCCCAGAGCATGAAATGTGAAACGTGCAGGCGTAGGACGTGAGGTATGAGTTTTTTTTGTTTTTTGTTTTGTTTTTTTTTTTTTTTTTTTTTAATGG
>JADBJO010005377.1:53666-58666 GCA_016801955.1 Conus betulinus | reverse complement strand
CAGGTGTCTGTATCGCTTGATTGACGCTGGGATATATCATGAAAGTAAACACATAACTTACCGTCCTGTCATGCAGTCTCAGTACAGTACAGCCCTGCCATGCAGTCTCAGTACATTACAGCCCTGCCATGCAGTCTCAGTACAGTACAGCCCTGCCCTGCAGTCTCAGTACATTACAGCCCTGCCATGCAGTCTCAGTACATGACATCCCTGCTATGCATTCTCAGTACATGACAGCCCTGCCATGCAGTCTCAGTACAGTACAGCCCTGCCATGCAGTCTCAGTACATGACAGCCCTGCCATGCAGTCTCAGTACATGACATCCCTGCTATGCAGTCTCAGTACAAGACATCCCTGCTATGCAGTCTCAGTACATGACAGCCCTGCTATGCAGTTTCAGTACATAACAGTCCTGCCATGCAGTCTCAGTACATTACAGTCCTGCCATGCAGTCTCAGTACATTATAGCACTGCCATGCAGTCTCAGTACATTACAGTCCTTCCATGCAGTCTCAGTACATTATAGCACTGCCATGCAGTCTCAGTACATTACAGTCCTGCCATGCAGTCTCAGTACATTACAGTCCTGCCATGCAGTCTCAGTACATTATAGCACTGCCATGCAGTCTCAGTACATTACAGTCCTTCCATGCAGTCTCTGTACATTACAGTCCTTCCATGCAGTCTCAGTACATTACAGTCCTTCCATGCAGTCTCTGTACATTACAGTCCTGCCATGCAGTCTCTGTACATTACAGCCCTGCCATGCAGTCTCTGTACATTACAGCCCTGCCATACAGTCTCAGTACATTACAGTCCTTCCATGCAGTCTCAGTACATTACAGTCCTTCCATGCAGTCTCAGTACATTACAGTCCTGCCATACAGTCTCAGTACATTACAGTCCTGCCATGCAGTCTCAGTACATTACAGTCCTGCCATGCAGTCTCAGTACATGACAGCCCTGCCATGCAGTCTCAGTACATTACAGTCATGCCATGCAGTCTCAGTACATTACAGTCTGCCATGCAGTCTCAGTATATTACAGTCCTGCCATGCAGTCTCAGTATATTACAGCCCTGCCATGCAGTCTCAGTACATTACAGTCCTGCCATACAGTCTCTGTACATTACAGTCCTGCCATGCAGTCTCAGTACATGACAGCCTTGCCATGCAGTCTCAGTACATGACAGCCCTGCCATGCAGTCTCAGTACATTACAGTCCTTCCATGCAGTCTCAGTACATGACAGCCCTGCCATGCAGTCTCAGTATATTACAGTCCTGCCATGCAGTCTCATTACGGTACAGCCCTGCCATGCAGTCTCAGTACATTACAGCCCTGCCATGCAGTCTCAGTATATTACAGTCCTGTCATGCAGTCTCATTACGGTACAGCCCTGCCATGCAGTCTCAGTACAGTACAGCCCTGCCATGCCGTGTCAGACCAGAATGGAACGTCATCGCATCATCCTCATCCTCCTTGACCTCAGTGATCAACAACTGTATTTAAAGTTCCTCTTTAGCATCCTCCTTAACATCAATGATCAGCAACTTAAAGTCCCTATTTATCATCCTCACCCTCAGAGATCAGCAATTGTATTTGATGTTCCACTCTATCATCCTCAATCTTAGTGATCAGTGATTGTAATTCAAGCTACTCTTTATCATCTTCATCCCCAGTGATCAGTTATTGAATTTAAAGTTCCTGTTTATCCTCCTTAACCTTAGTGATCAATAATTGTATTTAAAGCTCTTCTTTATCATCCTCAACCCCAGGGATCAGCAACTGTATTCAAAATCACTTTCTATCATTCTCAACCTTAGTGATCAGTCATTGTTTTTGAAGTTCCTCTTTATCATATTTAACATTAGTGATCAGTGACTATATTTAAAATTCCTCTTTTATTATTCTCAACCTCAGTGATCGGCAATTTTACCTAAAGTCCCCAATTTTGTGACTCTTCGTTCCCTGCTTTCATGGTCACTTTAGTTTTGAATTTTATCTCCATGTCAGTGCCCTTGTTGAGTTCATCATCATCATCATCATCATCATTATCATCATCATCATCATCATCATCATCATCATCATCATCATCATCATCATCATCATCATCATCATCATCATCATCATCATCATCATCATCACATCATCATCATCATCATCATCATCATCATCATCATCATCATCATCATTCTTCTTCTTCTGCTTCTTCTTCTTTGCGATCAATTTCAATTGGCTTCGTCATATCTTCAGTCCTTTAGCCACAATGAATCCCACAGTCTTCTCGAGGTCTTGGCGGCTGCCCCAAAGCTGCATCTGCAGTGCTGCGCTCTCTGGGCCAGGTTTGACGCCGGAGAACATCATGGGCTGGACAGTGTTGGAGGATGTCTTCCGGAGTCTGAGATCCAGTGCCACACGGACATTCGTCTGTATGGACAATCTTAATTCGGTTGAGGTGGCTCAGCAATCGGTGTGTGTGTGTGTGTGTGTGTGTGTGTGTGTGTGTGTGTGTGTGTGTGTGTGTGTGTGTGTGTGTGTGTGTGTGTGTGTGTGTGTGTGTGTGTGTGTGTGTGTGTGTGTGTGTGTGTGTGTGTGTACTATACCAACTTTGCAAGATTTAGAGGGGACGGTATCGTCATTTCATTATGATGAGTGTCTTGTTTTTAACTAAATCCCAACAGGCACCGAAGAAAGAGTATAGGTTTTAACTTATTTCAGGGAGTAGATACATAACAAGTACAACAGTACACCTAGGCACGTTTCCATGGCGACAGTCACTGCACAACGTTACACTGGTGACAACAACATAGAGGGGGTGGTGAGAAGGGAGAGGGCTGAGGGGGCGGGGCGGGGTTGGGGGGGGGGGGGGGGGCATGAGAAGTCGATGGCTTGACTTCAATGAGTCAGTCCACAGGACAGGGATAGGTTTCTGTGAATGCTACGAACTGCTTTTTGAGATGCACATGCACAGAAGTCCGCCAGTCAGTCGATCTGTCACGTGTACAAAGTACTTCTAGGAGTAGGTTTGTGCGTGTGGCGTATCTACTTTGAGAGATTGTTTCTGATTGCTCACAGAAATCAGCCATAGAACTGTTGCCCGGAGTTCTTCTACTTCCTGTAAAAAAAAAAAAGCTACTGGGCCTGTATCAGAAATATCCCTTGGTATAGTCCTGTCATAGGTTGGGAGCAAAACAAAACAAATTTTGTCATCACGATTACATAATCCATTAAGAAGTAGGTATGCTTATACATGCATATCCGATAAATGCTTTCAGTATTTGTATTTTATATACACATTTTACACTGTACACATTTGCCAAAATACACAAAGGTGCACCACACGGTTACACATATATAACAATAAATTCACGCTATTACATGTAGACATACAACTAGAGGCTTACAGAAATTTGGGATATGATTTCTTCAATAAGAAAACGTTTAACAACAGAAGAAGTAGAAGTAGAAAAAAGAAACCCACACTATGACTGAAAGAAAATATTCTGGCGCAATAGTATCATGATCGTATCTTTTCTGTCTTATTCTTCATTCTTCTTTATCCGTCCCTCCCTTCCTCTCATTCCATTCTCTCATTTGATCTCAGACTCTCTCAGGAGTTTAACAAATTTGACTCAAAATAGTCCGTACGTAAAATCTAAGTCAAAGGCAACATTCAATGTTTTTCTTTTAATCTCGTTTATTTGTAGGTTTCCTTTACAGAAGGTGGAGGGGGATGGGGGATAGGGGAGATTGGGGTGGGGGAAAGTAGTTTCTCTATGGGGAGAGAAATGTTTTGTTTTCATTTCCAGGGACAGACCCACCGGGGGTGTTTACATGAGGGAATCATTCTATATTACACCAGCAACCAGTGTGAGAGGAGCTGAACTGGCTCAAACCGCACACAGAAGTAAAGATAATCGACACAGAACTACTCCCACACGGAAACGCAGACGTTCGGATCAGGTTTGTGAGTGATGAACAGCAGTTCATTTGCGAGTGTTGTCATGCTTTGATTTGTCACTCTGCCCCTCCACCCCACCCAATCTCCCTCCCCCTGGAATGCAAATGTCATGGAATGATGCATGTATGTGTACAGGTGCGTGTGTCTGTGTGCGGGGATACGGACTCTGTGTGTGTGTGCGTGCGTGCGTGCGTGCGTGCCTGTGTGTGTGTGTGTGTGTGTGTGTGTGTGTGTGTGTGTGTGTGTGTGTGTGTGTGTGTGTGTGTGTACTTGTGTGTGTGTGAGTGTGTGCGTGTGTATGTGTGTGTGTACGTACGTGCGTGCGTGCGTGCGCGCCCACGCGTGTATGTGTGTGTGTATGTCTGCTTGTGTGTGTGTGTGTGTGTGTGTGTGTGTGTGTGTGTGTGTGTGTGTGTGTGTGTGTGTGTGTGTGTGTGTGTGTGTGTGTGTGTGTGTGTGTGTGGTGTAATTGTTTGCACACATCATTTAAAAAGATAAAACAGGGTATTCTAAGCCATTTTCTTTTCTTAGTACATATGTCTTTTCCTTGTTTTTTTTTGGTCTGTCCTTGTAAAAAGTTTTGTTTTTTTTTCCTTTTTTTTTTGTTGATTTTACATAAGTCTTGGTTTAGTCTAGAAATTTCTTCAGATTCTTCAAACTAGGTAATTTTAAACTGTGTGTCTGCTATACGACTACTTGTCATATCACTGTCTTCTGTGTCTGCTATATGACTGCCTGTCTTATCACGGTCTTCTGTGTCTCCTATACCACTACCTGTGATATCACTGTATCACTTCTCGAATCCGGCAGGCTAGCACTTCTGCACAAACAGACAGCGTGAAACTGGGTCACCCTGTCCATCGACAACCTCTTTGTATTTCCTAGTTCTGAAATACTGTTTCGTTCACAATACATATGATATCTGGTATTTGTAAAGCGCTGAGACGCAGCTATACAACACATCCCCTGATCCGAATACCCTCAAAACCATTTTCAAATTTTCCCCAATTTTATATATCAAAAGCCTTTTCGAGGTC
>JADBJO010005377.1:46166-48666 GCA_016801955.1 Conus betulinus | reverse complement strand
TTGTGTCATGTCACATCTAGCGGCCATTACACAATGGCATCTGCCAGGGAGCGATTATGCCCCCTGGCATCTTAAGGGAGTGCTCTCTGCGTGTCTGTACCCTATGTGAACACAGCGCTTGCTTCCAAGGGTGCTGCGGGACCAGCCGCCGTGGCGAAGTGGTTAACGTCGTGGACTCCCGGCTGGGAGGTCGTGGGTTCGAATCCCATCAGAAGTCATGTGGGTTTTTTCTCTGCCCCGGCCGGCTCCTACCCAGAGTTGAGTTTGCTGCGGGCTCAGTTGGGAAGACTGGGACCACACAGTCGAGTTTCATCCCACTTAATGGATGCGTTTCTGAGAGTGTTGCTCAAATTTGCTGACCAACACTGCAGGTGTCTGTATCTCTCGGGCCTGGTTGACGCCGGGATATATTATGAAAGGAAGCGTAGAGTACAGCCCTGTCATGTAGTCTCAGACCGAAATGGAAATCCGTAGCATCATCATCTTCATCATCCTCATTCTCATCGATCAGCATTAAAAAAAAAGTCTCAAATTCTGTGGCCCTTCATGCCCTGCTCTCATGGTGACCTCAATTTCGATGTCCTCTCCACGTCTGTGGCCTTGGTTTGGTTCCGTCGGGGTCACCGGTATCGGCGAGTCCATGGAGGCTGTCGTTGGACGGACGTGGTGGCGCCCTCCCGGAGGGAGAGCTCGCTCACACCGGCTCCGCGACTACTAAGCAATTATTGTCGTCAGTAGGGGCTTGGTAGGTGGTGTCCTGCGTATGTTAGAGATCAGAATAGGCGCCACTGAACACCACTGAAGTGACTCGGCAGCAGTGCAGTGTCTCCTCCAGTGGGTGCCTCTTGACGGCTTGACATTGACTGCTCCCTGTGGATTGCCGGTGCCGGGGCTGTGGCGGGCCGACCGGGCTGTGGCTGTGGACGGGGTGTCGGAATGAGCGGCGTGAGTGCACTGCCTCTGAAGGTGGCGCAGAGGTTGGGACAGCAAAAAAAAAAAAAAAAAAAAAAAAAAAAAAAAAAAAAAAAAAAAAAAAAAAAAAAAAAAAAGCTGCGGGATTGCTGCCAGCTGGTTTGTTCGGCAGTAGAGGATAGTACTTTCCTGGGTTCCACTCGCACCTTCGGGTGTATCTTTTTCGTTACAACAAATAGAGGGGGGAATTTACATCAAATCATGACAATGTCTTCTTGAAAAGAATATTGAATATTTGTGGTATACACTTTTCAACAGGCATCATGGGCATGAACAGTACATTGTATAGTCACCAGACATGTTTGTTTCTTCCTGATTTGCTTTTGTTGTAGATACCAGGAAATGAAACAAGGAAGGGAAGCCGGTATGGAATAGTCCACGAAATTCCTATTTGAAAAGTTATGACATCGCTGCTTTTGGAGATTAATTATATTCAGAAACACTTACTTATTTTTATTCTGATTTCAGAATGAAATTTAGACCCCAAAAATATACATCCGCAAAATTCATGTGTAATCTTTCTGCAACGTCTTATCACCTTACAAAGGCATGAACTAAAACAATCACAAATTGTTCATTTTAGTGGAAAAAAACAGACAGATGTTGATCTAGTTGACACTGACGTTTGCTTCTTGCATACATGTATTTTCCTCCTCCTAAACAGGTGTGTGTCAGTGTATGAGTCGCTTGATTCCGCGAGATACAGCAGTAAATTGGCAGGCATGTGACGGTGAGAAATGTCACGACAGACTGATCACCTCTAACACCTCTAACCCCCCCTCCCCTCCCCACCTCCCCCTTCACTCCTTCAATGTGAAGTCTTCGGCGTTCTCTTTTGTGCTGACCTATTCAATACGCCTGCGTCGATTAGAGAGAGGAAAGGAGATCTTCCAACTACCCACTCTCCCGCTCCACCCCATTAATAAAAAAAAAGTTTATTCAAAAAGGATTGAAAAGAAAACATGCTGTTGACGATTGAAACTGCGCAGATGGTATGATATTATTTGCAATGCCGTCCTTCCTAGTGGTATTTGCATATGGATGGAGTACAGGGGTGGGGTGGCGGTGGAGGGGGGGATAGCGGGGGGGGGGGGGGGGGGGGGGGGGGGGGGGGGGGTGGGGGGGGGGGGCGGGGCAGGGTGTTGAAACAAATTGCTACATGCATCGGGCAGCAATAAAGTAATGTGATTTTTCAATGTCTGCTGCTTTAGGTCGGAAGCAAACTTTCTGGGCGTGAACAGTCTACAAAATTAGATTACTTACCCTTGATGAATCTGACTGGAATTAGTGCACACGCTCAACAAGCTAGTCAACTGAATGATCAACTCCGTCCGTTGTCTGATGATAATATTTTGATGTCTGTAAGTTTTATAGGGAAGGGCAGCAAAAACAATTGAACAGCTTACTGAGAGGCGCTAGATACCCGATTGACAGTTGAAATTGAAAGAAAAAGTAATATGATCGTATTCTCAAGAGCTGAATGTTTAAATGCAAGAGAAAGGTGGGTGTTTCATGGTATTCCTATGCT
>JADBJO010005377.1:12500-34244 GCA_016801955.1 Conus betulinus | reverse complement strand
GAGAGATAAGAAATGTCTACTACTCTCTAACACGGTCCTAACAATATTTTTCGCACTCTGACATAGAAATTAGCCCCACAGAGCTTTTTCTGTGTAAAGTAACATCGTGTAATTGTCCCACATTAATGATTGTTGTGGAATCGAAAGTAGCAGATGATACATTTTGTGTGTTTTATATAGAATACATATGAAAGCAATTTTTTTTTTATTTTTCACTTACAGCATAGAATATTTAATATAACCTGTTAGTATTTTTCTACCTACTATCGTTAACTGGTTTTCTAGAATTGCGTTTACATGTCTTTCATAATTTGCATGTGAATGGGTACGAGAATCACGATTAATAATTTCATATTTATTATATTGCATTTTGCATGTGAATGGATACGAGAATCATAATTATTAATTTCATATTTATTATATTGCATTATACGTTTTATTTTGACATGTTAGAGAGTACTGTAACCACCACCTCTCTGTTGGGAACCAGCTTTTATTGCAAGCCATAGATCATATTTCAGTCCTGCTGAACCTTTCTTTTTTATTTTCTTTCTTTGTTTTCTTTTTTAAATCATATTATTCGTCGTAATTCATGATTTCTGTGCTTCCAATATAGTATCATAGCTTCTTCTGCTTAATTTTGGTTTCTGACCTGAAGAGAAATCTAAAATGAGGCAGGAAACGGTAGACAATAATTACAAAACACGTACAATAACTCTTGCTCCGTTGTGAACTAAATCCACGCCTTCGCTTCCAAGAGAAATAATTACAAAAGAAATCAAGTTGTAGGCTCCGACGAACAGACCGGTGCAACGATCCATTTTAACTCCCCTCCACTTTTAAACTTTCCGGGAGTTAGAATTAGCACCTGCCAATTTAACTCCCCGGTAGTTAAAACAAACCACGCCAGAATGACTCCCCCCCCCCCCCCCCCCCCCCCCCCCCCCGTTTTAGATTAACTCCCCCCCCAAAATATTCACTTTTATGTGTTAGTCATGATATGAGAAATAAACATTTAACATACACCCCCTGCCTCCCTCCCTCCCTCCCCCTCTCTCTGTCTGTCTGCCTGCCTGCCTGTCTGTCTGTCTGTCTGTCTCTGTCTCCCTCCCACTTTCTTTCAGTCTCTCGCTCACTCTCTCACTCTCCTTGCTTGTCTGTCTGCCTTTTTGCTTGTCTGTCTGTTTCTCTCTTATCTCTCTCCCTCTCTCTTTGCTTGTATTTCTGTCTGCCTGTCTATTTGTTCATCTATCTCAGTGTCTTGTCTCTAGTGTCTCCCCCCACTCCCCCCTCTCTCAATGTCTGTTTTTCTTTTTTTTTTCTTTTACCCCCCCTCTCTCTCTCTCTCTCTCTCTCTCTCTCTCTCGATGTCATTGACAACATCTCATTATTCGAAAACTGGAAATATACGGTCTTTCAAAATCCGCCCTTATCCTTCTAAAATCATACATCACAAAACGACAACAATGCGTCTTATTAGGGACGACTGTCTCTTCTGTAACAACTCTTAAGTATGGCATTCCACAAGGCTCCATTTTAGGCCCCGCTACTCTTCTCAATCTACATTAATGACCTACCCCTACATGTGAGATCTACATGCGACCTCTTTTGCAGACGACACCACAATTCACACCAGCCATACTGATCCTTCCAGTCTCTCAAAACATTTGCAAGAGAGTACCAACGATCTTGTAAAATGGACCGAACTAAATCACATGTCACTTCATCCGCAAAAAACTAAACTGATGTACATTACAACTAGGCAAAAAAGACAAAAGCTCACCGATGATTTCCCTCCTATACACCTCAATAATATACTTGTGGAACAAGTTACTGATCATAAAGTATTAGGACTAATAATTGACAATAGTCTCAGCTGGAATCCCCACATAACTTTACTGTGCAAAAGGCTTTCCCAGAAAGTTTACCAGCTCACCAAAATCAAACACTTTCTTGACTTTCATTCACGAAAACCTTTTTTTTCCAAGCCCATATTTCAGTCTTATGTTGATTATGCATCGACTATTTGGGACTCTGCAAGTGCAAATACACTAAAACCATTGTTCAGCCTACATAAACGAGCGCGCTAAAATTAATCCTTCTGAAGAAAAACTAGCCTCGAAAGCTCTGATTATAAACATCTTCACATTCTTCCATTCAGCCAAAGACTCAAATACAACAAAGGACTAATGATGCACAAGATTCTGACCGGGAATGCTCCAACAACTTTAATGAGCCGATTCTCAAAAGTCTCGTCGAGAAACTCCCCCAAACTCCATATCCCATTCCCCAGAATTGACTTATCTAAATCAATAAACAGTAAACAAGTGGGGTATTCTTTGCTCCCATAAGGAAACCTAACACAGAGTAACTTTTATTCAAGACTGTTGAATTTAAGGAGGGCAGGGGGGGGGGGGGGGGGGGAGGGGGGGGGGTGAAGATGTAAAAACTGGGAAAAACTGGGAAAAAAAAAAAAAAAAAAAAAAAAAAAAAAAAAAAAAAAAAAATGAAAACTCTTCACTGGCCGCATAAGGGAACCATCACAATCCTTTTAAAGGCAGATATATTTGTATTGCCTGCTCCGAGGCCTTCGTCCGCTGGGTCGGAAACTCATCAGGGAGACACGGCTGGCTGTATCTACCCTCCTGGCGTCAAATAGAGACACACCACAGTCCATAATACCGTGGTGTTCTCACCACCAAGGGTGCAAAAAAGAATCCAATAGCACCCCCAAAGCAGCCAGCGAAGAGTAGTAAAAGAAACCAAACGAAAGTGTGGGGAGGAAAAAGTTGCTGAAAAACTACAGATATTATGCAAATAGTATAAAATGTAGGGGGCAATCTTTGAGCCTACGCTTGAGGATCCACCCAAAGATGCAAGGGAGATCAAAAGACAAACACACATAGACAGACAGAAACAAATACAAGTAACCTCGATTTAATCAAAACGAAATTGGAAATGAAATGAGGCAGGGAACAGTAAACAATAACAGTAAACAAGTGGGGTAGTCTTTGCTCCCATAAGGAAACCTAACACAGAGTAACTTTTTTTATTCAAGACTGGCACAGCCTTTAAACTTGAATAAAGTCAGACAAATACAAAGACGAACAATCTAATAGTGGGGGAAAAACAAGCGCAGGCCAACAACTAAATTGTCTTCATAGTAATGACTTGGCAAAACTTTGAATTTAAGGAGGGGGGGGGGGGGGGGGGGGGGGGGGGGGAACAGGAGGTTGAAGATGTAAAAACTGGAAACAAAAAAAAATTAAAAAAATATGAAAACTCTTCACTGGCCGCATAAGGGAACCATCACAATCCCTTTTAAAGGCAGATATATTTGTATTGCCTGCTCCGAGGCCTTTCGTCCGCTGGGTCGGAAACTCATCAGGGAGACACGGCTGGCTGTATCTACCCTCCTGGCGTCAAATAGAGACACACCACAGTCCATAATACCGTGGTGTTCTCACCACCAAGGTGCAAAAAAGAATCCAATAGCACCCCCAAAGCAGCCAGCGAAGAGTAGTAAAAGAAACCAACGAAAGTGTGGGGAGGAAAAAAAAGTGCTGAAAAACTACAGATATTATGCAAATAGTATAAAATGTAGGGGGCAATCTTTGAGCCTACGCTTGAGGATCCACCCAAAGATGCAAGGGAGATCAAAAGACAAACACATAGACAGACAGAAACAATACAAGTAACCTCGATTTAATCAAAACGAAATTGGAAATGAAATGAGGCAGGGAACAGTAAACAATAAACAGTAAACAAGTGTGGGTAGTCTTTGCTCCCATAAGGAAACCTAACACAGAGTAACTTTTATTCAAGACTGGCACAGCCTTTAAACTTGAATAAAGTCAGACAAATACAAACGAACAATCTAATAGTGGGGGAAAAACAAGCGCAGGCCAACAACTAAATTGTCTTCATAGTAATGACTTGGCAAAACTTTGAATTTAAGGAGGGGGGGGGGGGGGGGGGGGGGGGGGGGGGGGGGGGAGGGTGAAGATGTAAAAACTGGGAAAATGAAACATGAAATTAAAAAAAAAAAAAAAAAAAAAAAAAAAAAAAAAAAAAAAATATGAAAACTCTTCACTGGCCGCATAAGGGAACCATCACAATCCCTTTTAAAGGCAGATATATTTGTATTGCCTGCTCCGAGGCCTTTCGTCCGCTGGGTCGGAAACTCATCAGGGAGACACGGCTGGCTGTATCTACCCTCCTGGCGTCAAATAGAGACACACCACAGTCCATAATACCGTGGTGTTCTCACCACCAAGGGTGCAAAAAAGAATCCAATAGCACCCCCAAAGCAGCCAGCGAAGAGTAGTAAAAGAAACCAAACGAAAGTGTGGGGAGGAAAAAAGTTGCTGAAAAACTACAGATATTATGCAAATAGTATAAAATGTAGGGGGCAATCTTTGAGCCTACGCTTGAGGATCCACCCAAAGATGCAAGGGAGATCAAAAGACAAACACATAGACAGACAGAAACAAATACAAGTAACCTCGATTTAATCAAAACGAAATTGGAAATGAAATGAGGCAGGGAACAGTAAACAATAAACAGTAAACAAGTGGGGTAGTCTTTGCTCCCATAAGGAAACCTAACACAGTAACTTTTATTCAAGACTGGCACAGCCTTTAAACTTGAATAAAGTCAGACAAATACAAAGACGAACAATCTAATAGTGGGGGAAAAACAAGCGCAGGCCAACAACTAAATTGTCTTCATAGTAATGACTTGGCAAAACTTTGAATTTAAGAGGGCAGGGGGGGGGGGGGGGGGGGGGGGGGGGGGGAGGTTGAAGAAAATGTAAAAACTGGGAAAATGAAAAAAAAAAAAAATATGAAAACTCTTCACTGGCCGCATAAGGGAACCATCACAATCCCTTTTAAAGGCAGATATATTTGTATTGCCTGCTCCGAGGCCTTTCGTCCGCTGGGTCGGAAACTCATCAGGGAGACACGGCTGGCTGTATCTACCCTCCTGGCGTCAAATAGAGACACACCACAGTCCATAATACCGTGGTGTTCTCACCACCAAGGGTGCAAAAAAAGAATCCAATAGCACCCCCAAAGCAGCCAGCGAAGAGTAGTAAAAGAAACCAAACGAAAGTGTGGGGAGGAAAAAAGTTGCTGAAAAACTACAGATATTATGCAAATAGTATAAAATGTAGGGGGCAATCTTTGAGCCTACGCTTGAGGATCCACCCAAAGATGCAAGGGAGATCAAAAGACAAACACATAGACAGACAGAAACAAATACAAGTAACCTCGATTTAATCAAAACGAAATTGGAAATGAAATGAGGCAGGGAACAGTAAACAATAAACAGTAAACAAGTGGGGTAGTCTTTGCTCCCATAAGGAAACCTAACACAGAGTAACTTTTATTCAAGACTGGCACAGCCTTTAAACTTGAATAAAGTCAGACAAATACAAAGACGAACAATCTAATAGTGGGGGAAAACAAGCGCAGGCCAACAACTAAATTGTCTTCATAGTAATGACTTGGCAAAACTTTGAATTTAAGGAGGGGGGGGGGGGGGGGGGGGGGGGGGGGGGGGGGGGGGGGGGGGGGGGGAGGTTGAAGATGTAAAAACTGGGAAAATGAAATTAATAAAAAAAAAAAAAACTCTTCACTGGCCGCATAAGGGAACCATCACAATCCCTTTTAAAGGCAGATATATTTGTATTGCCTGCTCCGAGGCCTTTCGTCCGCTGGGTCGGAAACTCATCAGGGAGACACGGCTGGCTGTATCTACCCTCCTGGCGTCAAATAGAGACACACCACAGTCCATAATACCGTGGTGTTCTCACCACCAAGGGTGCAAAAAAGAATCCAATAGCACCCCCAAAGCAGCCAGCGAAGAGTAGTAAAAGAAACCAAACGAAAGTGTGGGAGGAAAAAAGTTGCTGAAAAACTACAGATATTATGCAAATAGTATAAAATGTAGGGGGCAATCTTTGAGCCTACGCTTGAGGATCCACCCAAAGATGCAAGGGAGATCAAAAGACAAACACATAGACAGACAGAAACAAATACAAGTAACCTCGATTTAATCAAAACGAAATTGGAAATGAAATGAGGCAGGGAAGTAAACAATAAACAGTAAACAAGTGGGGTAGTCTTTGCTCCCATAAGGAAACCTAACACAGAGTAACTTTTATTCAAGACTGGCACAGCCTTTAAACTTGAATAAAGTCAGACAAATACAAAGACGAACAATCTAATAGTGGGGGAAAAACAAGCGCAGGCCAACAACTAAATTGTCTTCATAGTAATGACTTGGCAAAACTTTGAATTTAAGGAGGGGGGGGGGGGGGGGGGGGAAGGGGGGGGGGGGGGGAACATGAAATTGAAAAGAAAAAAAAAAAAAAAAAAAAAAAAAAAAAAAAAAAAAAAAAACTCTTCACTGGCCGCATAAGGGAAACCATCACAATCCCTTTTAAAGGCAGATATATTTGTATTGCCTGCTCCGAGGCCTTTCGTCCGCTGGGTCGGAAACTCATCAGGGAGACACGGCTGGCTGTGTATCTACCCCTGGCGTCAAAATAGAGACACACCACAGTCCATAATACCGTGGTGTCTCACACCAAGGGTGCAAAAAAGAATCCAATAGCACCCCCAAAGCAGCCAGCGAAGAGTAGTAAAAGAAACCAAACGAAAGTGTGGGGAGGAAAAAAAGTTGCTGAAAAACTACAGATATTATGCAAATAGTATAAAATGTAGGGGGCAATCTTTGAGCCTACGCTTGAGGATCCACCCAAAGATGCAAGGGAGATCAAAAGACAAACACATAGACAGACAGAAACAAACACAGTAACCTCGATTTAATCAAAACGAAATTGGAAATGAAATGAGGCAGGGAACAGTAAACAATAAACAGTAAACAAGTGGGGTAGTCTTTGCTCCCATAAGGAAACCTAACACAGAGTAACTTTTATTCAAGACTGGCACAGCCTTTAAACTTGAATAAAATCAGACAAATACAAAGACGAACAATCTAATAGTGGGGGGAAAAAAAGCGCAGGCCAACAACTAAATTGTCTTCATAGTAATGACTTGGCAAAACTTTGAATTTAAGGAGGACTGGGGGGGGGGGGGGGGGAAGATGTAAAAACTAGGAACATGAAATTGAAAAGAAAAAAAAAAAAAAAAAAAAAAAAAAAAAAAAAAAAAAAAAACTCTTCACTGGCCGCATAAGGGAACCATCACAATCCCTTTTAAAGGCAGATATATTTGTATTGCCTGCTCCGAGGCCTTTCGTCCGCTGGGTCGGAAACTCATCAGGGAGACACGGCTGGCTGTATCTACCCTCCTGGCGTCAAATAGAGACACACCACAGTCCATAATACCGTGGTGTGCTCACCACCAAGGGTGCAAAAAAGAATCCAATAGCACCCCCAAAGCAGCCAGCGAAGAGTAGTAAAAGAAACCAAACGAAAGTGTGGGGGAAAAAAAAGTTGCTGAAAAACTACAGATATTATGCAAATAGTATAAAATGTAGGGGGCAATCTTTGAGCCTACGCTTGAGGATCCACCCAAAGATGCAAGGGAGATCAAAAGACAAACACATAGACAGACAGAAACAAATACAAGTAACCTCGATTTAATCAAAACGAAATTGGAAATGAAATGAGGCAGGGAACAGTAAACAATAAACAGTAAACAAGTGGGGTAGTCTTTGCTCCCATAAGGAAACCTAACACAGAGTAACTTTTATTCAAGACTGGCACAGCCTTTAAACTTGAATAAAATCAGACAAATACAAAGACGAACAATCTAATAGTGGGGGAAAACAAGCGCAGGCCAACAACTAAATTGTCTTCATAGTAATGACTTGGCAAAACTTTGAATTTAAGGAGGACTGGGGGGGGGGGGGGGGGGGGGGGGATGTAAAAACTAGGAACATGAAATTGAAAAAAAAAAAAAAAAAAAAAAAAAAAAAAAAAAAAAAAAAAAAAAAAATGAAAACTCTTCACTGGCCGCATAAGGGAACCATCACAATCCTTTTAAAAGGCAGATATATTTGTATTGCCTGCTCCGAGGCCTTTCGTCCGCTGGGTCGGAAAACTCATCAGGGAGACACGGCTGGCTGTATCTACCCTCCTGGCGTCAAATAGAGACACACCACAGTCCATAATACCGTGGTGTGCTCACCACCAAGGGTGCAAAAAAGAATCCAATAGCACCCCCAAAGCAGCCAGCGAAGAGTAGTAAAAAGAAACCAAACGAAAGTGTGGGGAGGAAAAAAGTTGCTGAAAAACTACTACAGATATTATGCAAATAGTATAAAATGTAGGGGGCAATCTCTGAGCCTACGCTTGAGGATCCACCCAAGAGATGCAAGGGAGATCAAAAGACAAACACATAGACAGACAGAAACAAATACAAGTACCCTCGATTTAACAAAAAACGAAATTGGAAATGAAATGAGGCAGGGAACAGTAAACAATAAACAGTAAACAAGTGGGGTAGTCTTTGCTCCCATAAGGAAACCTAACACAGAGTAACTTTTATTCAAGACTGGCACAGCCTTTAAACTTGAATAAAAGAGATTGCCCCCTACATTTTATACTATTTGCATAATGTCTGTAGTTTTTCAGCAAAACTTTTTTTCCTCCCCACACTTTCGTTTGGTTTTCTTTTACTACTCTTCGCTGGCTGCTTTGGGGGGGTGCTATTGGATTCTTTTTTGCACCCTTGGTGGTGAGAACACCACGGTATTATGGACTGTGGTGTGTCTCTATTTGACGCCAGGAGGGTAGATACAGCCAGCCGTGTCTCCCTGATGAGTTTCCGACCCAGCGGACGAAAGGCCTCGGAGCAGGCAATACAAATATATCTGCCTTTAAAAGGGATTGTGATGGTTCCCTTATGCGGCCAGTGAAGAGTTTTCATTTTTTTTTTTTTTTTTTTTTTTTTTTTTTTTTTTTTTTTTTTTTCAATTTCATGTTCCTAGTTTTTTTTACATCTTCAACCTCCTTCCCCCCCCCCCCCTGTCCTCCTTAAATTCAAAGTTTTGCCAAGTCATTACTATGAAGACAATTTAGTTGTTGGCCTGCGCTTGTTTTCCCCCACTATTAGATTGTTCGTCTTTGTATTTGTCTGATTTTATTCAAGTTTAAAGGCTGTGCCAGTCTTGAATAAAAGTTACTCTGTGTTAGTTCCTTATGGGAGCAAAGACTACCCCACTTGTTTACTGTTTATTGTTTACTGTTCCCTGCCTCATTTCATTTCCAATTTCGTTTTGATTAAATCGAGGTTACTTGTATTTGTTTCTGTCTGTCTATGTGTTTGTCTTTTGATCTCCCTTGCATCTTTGGGTGGATCCTCAAGCGTAGGCTCAAAGATTGCCCCCTACATTTTATACTATTTGCATAATGTCTGTAGTTTTTCAGCAACTTTTTTCCTCCCCACACTTTTTTTTTGGTTCTTTTACTACTCTTCGCTGGCTGCTTTGGGGGGTGCTATTGGATTCTTTTTTGCACCCTTGGTGGTGAGCACACACCACGGTATTATGGACTGTGGTGTGTCTCTATTTGACGCCAGGAGGTAGATACAGCCAGCCGTGTCTCCCTGATGAGTTTCCGACCCAGCGGACGAAAGGCCTCGGAGCAGGCAATACAAATATATCTGCCTTTAAAAGGGATTGTGATGGTTCCCTTATGCGGCAGTGTGAAGAGTTTTCATTTTTTTTTTTTTTTTTTTTTTTTTTTTTTTTTTTTTTTTTTTTTTTTTTTTTCAATTTCAATGTTCCTAGTTTTTTACATCTTCAACCTCCTTCCCCCCCCCCCCCCTCCTTAAATTCAAAGTTTTGCCAAGTCATTACTATGAAGACAATTAGTTGTTGGCCTGCGCTTGTTTTCCCCCCACTATTAGATTGTTCGTCTTTGTATTTGTCTGATTTTATTCAAGTTTAAAGGCTGTGCCAGTCTTGAATAAAAGTTACTCTGTGTTAGGTTTCCTTATGGGAGCAAAGACTACCCCACTTGTTTACTGTTTATTGTTTACTGTTCCCTGCCTCATTTCATTTCCAATTTCGTTTTGATTAAATCGAGGTTACTTGTATTGTTTCTGTCTGTCTATGTGTTTGTCTTTTGATCTCCCTTGCATCTTTGGGTGGATCCTCAAGCGTAGGCTCAGAGATTGCCCCCTACATTTTATACTATTTGCATAATGTCTGTAGTTTTTCAGCAACTTTTTTCCTCCCCACACTTTCGTTTGGTTTCTTTTACTACTCTTCGCTGGCTGCTTTGGGGTGCTATTGGATTCTTTTTTGCACCCTTGGTGGTGAGCACACCACGGTATTATGGACTGTGGTGTGTCTCTATTTTGACGCCAGGAGGGTAGATACAGCCAGCCGTGTCTCCCTGATGAGTTTCCGACCCAGCGGACGAAAGGCCTCGGAGCAGGCAATACAAATATATCTGCCTTTAAAAGGGATTGTGATGGTTCCCTTATGCGGCCAGTGAAGAGTTTTTTTTTTTTTTTTTTTTTTTTTTTTTTTTTTTTTTTTTTTTTTTCTTTTCAATTTCATGTTCCTAGTTTTTACATCTTCAACCTCCTTCCCCCCCCAGTCCTCCTTAAATTCAAAGTTTTGCCAAGTCATTACTATGAAGACAATTTAGTTGTTGGCCTGCGCTTGTTTTTTCCCCCACTATTAGATTGTTCGTCTTTGTATTTGTCTGATTTTATTTCAAAAACGCTTACCTTACCCATCTTCTGCGGTAAAAAAAAAAAAAAAAAAAAAGAAAAAAATTCCATCATAAGTAATACTAGCAAGTAATCTCATAATCATAAATCATCCCATTTTCATGTACTTAACCATTTTTTTCTCTCTATCTTTTCTTTCTTTTCATGTATCAAGTATATATATACACAAGCAGATGCCATTTTGTAAGAAGTATTGAGAAGCGATATTGGGCGCCAGTTTTTCAACAAATGTTTTGGTTTGTCTTCTTTTGGAATGCAAGTAATAACTCCTTGTCTCTGTGTCACTGACATCTTACCTATTAAGAAGCCATAGTTAATTGAACGGACTAGAAAAGTCCCAATATCTTGAAAGAAAAATTTGTAAACTTCTGCTGTGTAGCCATCCGACCCAGGACTTTTATTATTTTTCATCTGTTGTAATACCTCACAAGCTTCTGCGTATGTTGTAAGACCTTCAAGACTGGGTTTTTTTTCATCCTGATCAAGTGTTGGAACCTCTTGAATTACAGTATTCAGGTCTATGTCAAGAATATCTTTCTCACTATATAGATTTTCATAGAATTGTTTTGTTTCTTTCAAAATTTCCTCTTGATCAAAAGTTGTTTCCCCCATTCTCTTTTTCCAGGTGTGCATGCATTGCCTTACTAGTATAATTTTGGTTTTCAAGACTACAAAAATATTAACTAACTTTTTCTCCACTGAACTCTTGATCGAACTCACATCCCTTGTAATTTCTTATCTCGTAGCTCCTGCAGTTTAAGTTTCGATTCTTCTAATATGGAGAGTGATTCTTCATCTACTGACTGCTCTAATAATTCTTTTATTTCTTTCAAAAGAGTGCACTCCAATTTTTCTTCCTCTTTTTTTCTTGTGAACAGCGTAGGCAACAGTTTTCCCCCGAATTTCCAAGAGTAACATTTCAAAAAAGAGTTGGTCATTTATTGTGAAGCGCGATGCACTCATCGGAAATACAGTGAATATTTTCAAAATCATATACTGGAACAGCATACTGTTTTTTTAGTATTCAGTATCACTTGCTTTACAAGCTCTATGTAGTGTTTATCATTTAGCAAAGAATTATTACATTTCCAATATTGTCTATTTTTTCCCTTGTTTTCATTGAACAGGATGGACACTGCCGAATGATCTGAGCGATAACTCGGCAAAATATTCATGCCACTGACATCCTTTATCAATCTTTAGAAACGAGAAAATAATCCAAACGACTCTGTTTAATGGAGTTAAATTTTCTCCAAGTATAGCCTGGTTTCTCTGGGTATGACTCTCGCCAGACATCAGCTAGGTCATGTTCATTCATTAAGTCCAGGATAACTCTTCTACTTCTAGGTCTACTTACATAACAGGAATAGTTTCGGGCGTCGATTCCTGAAATCAATACCACATTCCAGCCTCCACCTATAATGGTTCAATGTGTGCAGAGGTGTTCGTCAGGGTGACCCGTTGTCTCCATATTTGTATTTGATTTGTGCAGAGGTCATGTCCATCGTGATACGTAAAAATGATAGAATAAAAGGTATTAAAATTAATAATACTGAAGCCCTGCTTTCCCATTTTGCTGACGATACAACTCTTTGTCTTGACGGTAGTGAAAAGTCATTGCAAGAAGCCGTCAGGATTCTTAATCTTTTTGCGCAACTTTCTGGCTTGAAAATTAACAGTGAAAAAACCCAGTTAGTATGGATTGGTAGTAGGAAAAAGTCACAAGTAAGATGTCTACGAGACCAACATTTTTGTTGGAATCCAGGAATTTTTAAAATATTAGGAATCAAGTTCTCCCTTGAGATTGATCGCATTGTGCAGATTAATTTTGAAGGAAAAAAACTTGATGAGGTTAGATGGATTTTACATAAATGGTCAAAAAGACAACTAGCTCCATTTGGAAAAAAATTGCTGTCATAAAATGTTTAGCAATGTCAAAACTGACATTTATTTCACAATCTACCAGACCCTTGCCAGGCCTTATTACAAGAGTTTGACTCCCTTTTATTGAACTTTTTTGTGGGATTGAAAAAGAAGAAAAAAAGTAACAAAGTTGTTTGTGGTGAACTGGGGGACTGAAGATGTTGATTTTTTTTTTCATATTTGAGCACGCTGAAAATAAGTTGGTTGAGAAAATCATTTTCCTCTCAGTCTACCTTACAGACACATATATTCAACCTGTATCCACACTTAGATAAGTTAAATAAAGTAGGAGGTGAGTATGTTCAGATACTTTTACACAGCTGAACAATCCGTTTTGGAAGAATGTTCTGAAAGACTATAAAAAGTTCTCTCAAAAAAACTGTTCCTCAAAAATATCCATGATTTTAACTCTGAGTTCATATTCTATAACATTGACATATTGAGAGCTAGACATACTATCTTCTTGAAAAGCTGGTTTGATAAAAACATATACTATATTTATCAACTACTAGATGAGGAAGGGAACTTTACAGTTTCAGCACTTCTAGCGTGAATATCCAGACATTTGTAACAGATTTTTTTTACTTATAATGCAATTATCCAAGCTATAAAAAAAAAACCTATCAAATCAGGAGGGGTGTTCAGCCTATTGCAGGATACAAGATGCAAGGGAATTTAACATGGAAACTAATTTATAAAGGAATAAATATGTGCAACAAGTTTTTAATGATGGGCAATATATATCGCCACAGGTATAGCCAAGTGGAAGACAATTTTTTGAACTTAAACTGGAAAAATATTTCCAAACGTGCATGTACACAAGTTCAGATGTCCAGCTAAGATGGCTACAGACCCGCATTATACATAGAATCTTACCGACTAACCGGTACTTACATTTATGCCAAGTCATCAACTCCCCTATTTGTGATCTTTGTGAAAATGAAGAGGAAACAATTGAACATTTATTGTGGAAATTGCCCCTTTGCTAATGATTTCTGGGCTGGGTCTTCAGAGAATTATGTTCACCAAGTAACTAGTTGTACAAATTTAAGAGTTTCCAAAACATATGTTTTGTTTGGAGCAGATGGACACATTGTCTCAGATCAAATAATGAATTTAATCATGTTATTGGCAAAATTATATATTTACAAATGTAAATGGAGAAAGACAATTCCACTGGTAAATGTATTCCTTGCTGTTTTGAAAGACAGGTATGGTTTAGAAAGATACCGGTATGTTACTATGGGTAAACTTGACAAGTTTAAGCAAGCTTGGTACCCATATGAAAACCTTGTATCCTAACTTAATGTCAAAATACCTGTGCCTCAAACAGGAAATAGTGTGTGTGTGTGTGTGTGTGTGTGTGTGTGTGTGTGTGTGTGTGTGTGTGTGTGTGTGTGTGTGTGATAGTATTGCTACTGTTTGTTTATATATTTATTTGTTTTTTTACTCCATTTTCTTTCTTCTTCCCATTCAAACCTTTTGTAAAAATAAGGGGGAAAAAAGTTCTCTCCCTTTACTCATCTTGAATGTTTGCATCCTCTGGAAAATTAGCGACATTAATGCCATTGATTGTAATTTTGTGAGTATAAAGTTCGTTATAACTTTCATCGTTGCACCAGCACTATGTCCAATGTTGCTAAGTCTAACTATACTTTTTTCAATAACACAACATGTTGATGGACAAATGAGAGTATGAATGCAGGAATTGTGGAATGGAGGGATGAGAGAGAAATGAATAAAAAATAATTAATTAAAAAAAAAAGAAAAGAAAAGAAAGAAAGAAAGAAAAATGAAAAAAAAAAAGGAAAGGACAGAAATGAAAAGGGAAGGAAAAAAAGGACAAACAAGAAAGGCAGGAACAGGGAAGAAAAAGACAAAAGAAGAAAGGAAGAAAAGAAAAGGAAGAGTAAAAGAAAAAAGATAAAGAAGAAAAAGATAGAGAAAAGAAAAGAAAGAAATAAAAGAGAACAAAGAAAGAAAAAAATGGAAAGACAGAGAGACAGACAGGGAGAAAGAAAAGAAGAAAAAGGAAGAAACAGAACAAAAATCTTTAAGGCTTGATGACATAAAACGAAAACTTATAGAAAATCACAATGCCACTCTTCGTGGCCTTTATCAAGAAAAAAAAAAAAAACAACTACGTGATGTCCATCTTTTACAACTGCTCTGACCAGTTGCCAAAGATGGACATTGCGTAGCTGCATTGTTTTTGTTTTTTTTCCTCTTGAAAAAGGCCACGTGGCCGAAAATTAGAAGAGTGGCATTGTGATTTTCTATAATGTTTTCTTCCTTTGGAGGACTGTTGCTTTTGTTTTCTGATAGGTAAAACGAAAAAGACCAACAACTACGCATATTCAATGACGTAAGACAAGATAGACGTCAAGAGGAGGACAGGGTGTTCCATGTGTGGTGAGTAGTATATGAGGTTCAAATCCTGCTCCATTGAGGATCTCATGTCAGGATCTCATCAGTGCGCATGCGCAAAGTTAAGGTGACGTCGTATCAGAAATTGAGATAGAAAGAAAAAAAATGATGAAAAGGAGAGAAAAAAAAGGGCAGAAATGAAAAGGAAGAAAAAAGAAGACAAGAAAAAAAAATGAAAGAATGAATAAAAAAGGAAAGTGAAGAAAAGAAAAAAAAAAGAAAGAAAGAAGGACGGAAGGAAAGAAAGAAAGACAGAGAGAGAAAGGAAGAAACAGAAACAGAACAAAAGTCTTCCAGGCTTGATGACATAAAACGAGAGACCACTAACTACGTATAGGCGATGACGTATGACAAGACAGACGTCAAGGGAGGATTAGGGTAGCATGGGGTAAAACGCCCCCCTTAAGCAAAAAACGCTGCAACTTTCCTTGTTGAAGGCACAGAGAAATGAAAGTAGACTCAGACTCTGGAGAAATGTCTATGCTACACACTGCCGCTGACACAAATTGATACAAATAAAAGTACTGGTAGGTGAAAAACGAAAAAAAAAAAATTTTTTTTGGTCCTTCTCGCCCCACACACGGGGCAAAACGCTCGTACACATGGGGCAAATCGCCCATAGTAGGCGTTTAGCCCCATGAGTCAAGGCGTTTTGCCCCGCAATTAAAACTTACGGAAAACGATCAAAAACTGCCATTACTAAATAGCTGAAGGAATCATATACATGTTTTTGTACAGTTATCATGTCTTTCAGCTGTTAGTACCATGTCCACTAGATTAGTCATCTGAATAACAGTTGGGGCAGATGAATGTAGGAAATCCTTCAGTGCATTCCTCATGGGCCCAGTGACGGCAGGACTGGCATTGTACCCACACTTCTCCTGGTCTGCTGCAACTGTGTGGTTCACAGCAGATGACACAGGGCCAGTCCTCCTCTTCCTCACTGGTATTTTCCTCAGCTGTCGCTGGCCTTTTCTTCCTCTCCCTGTCCCAGTCTTGGCCTTGCTCCTCTGTTTTCACGATTGATTTTGGGCTGATTTCTTCCCTGCATGCTCTTCTGCCATAGCAGCTTTGCATTGCCATAAGGTCAGCAGTGCTGCAGACTCTGTTCTTCTCGATCTTCGCCTCTTCACTGGCAGCTTTGGAAGAGGGGATAAGCCGTGGATGGTTTCCCTTATCTCCTTGGAGGTTGCTGAGGCAGAGAGAGCTGTTCCTTTTGGAATGGAGAGTGAAGGTAAGATGCGGCCGTAGTCGGGCTGTTTGGTTCTTCCGTATGCTGTTCTTGAGGCAGATCACAATTGTGGTGGTCAACATCGTGGCCAACGCGAGTAAACTGGACGGTCAGATGTGGTGCGAGTGGTTGGTTTGTGGGCTTTCCATACCGTTGTACCACCTGGCGCTAGTTATCTGTCACTACAACGGACCTGTTGAGAACTTTGCTTGCTGCCATGATTTCCAGCTCCCCAGGCAGGGAGGACGGCTCTGCCATGGCAGTGATCCCTTCTTCCAAGGCGGGAATACCACAGCCATGCAGGTAGATCAGCATTGATGGTAGGCATAATCACTGTAGTGGTCACACATGTAGTTCTTCATCTGGTAACAGTCTGGTAGAGGTTTCTTTTTGCTGGAAAGTCGTCTGTTGAACAGTCTGCACTGGGTGGCTGGTGGAAAGGGAAATGTTCTCACTGGAGGCGTCAGCTGTTGTTTCTGCGATATGTGATTGGAGGGCTCCTCTCTTCTTGCTCATCTGTTACCAGTGCCCCTTCTTTGTCGGCATCAGTGAAGGCGTTGGGATCAAACGGCCACAGACCGCAGGTTTTGAAGCCATGGACGGCTCTTTCAGGCAAAGCTGTCCTCAGGAAGGCCTTTCCAGAAAGACAAGCATGTCATAAATCGAGATCCGTCGTCCTGGATTGGACGCCATCCAACTGTCAGCTTCAGCATTGAAATCACTCTTTGAGGCCTGAAAACAGGGTCTGCAGTTTCATTTGTGCCTGCTGTGATGGGGCAGAGTCAGCAGTTATATTCTATGCTCTCGACAAAACTCTGAAAGCAGTTCCAGAGTTTTGTGGCTATGGTGTCCGTCCAGCAGGATGAGGTAAGGGTCATGGCGAGAGCAACCAGTGACCGTGGCGAAATGACAGAGCCATTTTAAGAACAGTTCAGAATCTGTCCATCCGCTTCTGATGGTGCGTCTTTCAAGTGTGTCCACCCGTTCGCTTTCCAGGAAAAATAGACACAGGTGGCAGAAAGACGCCTGCTGTGCTGCAGGCACACACGACGTCATCAAAGTTCCACGTTCAGCACTCGTGGCCTTCCCGACCTGCCACATGCCTTTTGAGGCCGATATCTTCCTGGGCTTTTACACGGTTGTTAATCCAGTCTCATCCATATTCCAAATTCAAGATGGCGTGTCATCATGATTGCCAAACATTCTTTGTACAGCTGAAAAAAAAATGTTGCACTTGAGGCTTATTGAAACCTACAGTGCGAGCTAAGCTAGTTGCCTGTGGCTGCCGAATGCTTAGTCCATGGCGCAGGAGAAATCCCTGCACCCAGTCTTGTCCTGCCATTCGTGACTCCTTGTGGAATGGGTGGCTGATCCCCGCTCTTTCTGCGACATCAAAGGCAAGACGTTGCATGTCCCGCATCTTCAGACCAGAGAGTCATCTCTGCATGTCTAGAACATGGGTCTTCAGCTGTGACTCCGTGTCAGACGGCAGGCCACTGCGATATCTTCCAAAATTCAGCGTTCCAGGTTCAGCCACTTGACGGTCCCTGCGACACCAAAGAGAACGTGCAGGAACACCAAACTCTTTACTGGGCTCGTTACAGGTAAACTCCCTTAGAGACGGCTTTCAGTGCCGCTCCCCAGTTGTGCTGGCTATACGTGCTCCTCTCAGATTTCCGTTGGTAGAGTCTCACCATTTTCATCTGCAAAAAAAAACGCAAGCAACACTAAGTATTGTCGTCACCACCAAACTAGTTCCATACAAGCATACATACCTGGACACTCGGATGCATATATTCATACAAACAGCATGCTCTGGCATACACGCATACAGACACACACAAGCATGCACACACACACACACACACACACACACACACACACACACACACACACACACACACACACACACACACACCACCAGTCGTCACTTACCACCAAATTTACGAGAAAACCAAGTATGGAGCAAAAGGCCCAATGAACGGGGCAAAAAGCCCACCCTAGGCGTCTTGCCCGGTGAAGGTGTGGGCGTTCGAACCGACACTGACCTACTGTTAACAGAACGGTCAGACAGCGGGGGAAAGAGGGGAGACAAACTGGCGCCAGCATCACTGGCATTTTCCATTTCATTTGTTGCATGTATGAATGTACTTAAACTGAATTCCTATAACAAATTACTGAAAACAAGCCCAAAAGAAACAAATAAGTTTGTAAAACTTACCGTTTAGTTGAGAGTTCTCTTTGTCCTGTCAGAAGCGTCTTCTTTGTTCAGGATTCAGGTCAAATATCACGTGATTTGCTACATCACATGTTCTCCAAAATATGGGGGATGGGCATTGACCCCACATAGTCTAATTGCCCCATGCTACCCCCTAGGTGTTCCAAGGTGGTGAGTATTAGTATATGAGGGTACAGTCATCCCCCATTTAGGGTCTCATGTGAGAATCTCATCAGTGCGCATGCGCAGAGATAATGTGCCGTCGTATCAGGGATTATGACAGAAAGAAAACAAGAAACGACAGAGAAAAATATAAAAAGAAGAAAAATTAAAAGGAATAAAAAGAAGACAAAAAGAAAGGAAGAAAAGAAAAGGAAGAAGAAAAGACAATAAAAGAAAGGAACTTTAAAAAATAAAAAAAGAAAGAAAGAGATGAAAGAAAAGAAAAGGAAGGAAAGAAAAAAGAAAAGAAAAGAAAAGAAAGAAAGAAAGAAAGACAGACAGACAGACAGACAGACAGAAAGAGAAGAAAGAAATAAAGAAGAGAAAGAAAGAAAGACAGATAGACAGACAGACAGACAAAAAGAAAGAAAGAAAGAAAGAAAGAAAGAAAGAAAGGAAGAAAGAGAACAAAAAGCTTACAGGCTTGATGACATACAACGAAAGACAAATAAATACGTAGAGCCAATGACGTATGACAAGAGAGACGTCAAGGGGAGGACTAGGTGTCCCATGTGTGGTGAGTAGTATGTTCGTCCTTCGATTTCCAAGATGACCATGACTTCAATCTCAGACGGAAGATTGCTGAGTGTGGGTCCGCAGGTGGCTGATGAGGCTGATCTGGGCCCGAAAGGAACGCCCACATGTGGGTGGGTGCTAAAGTGGAGGTGGAAGTAGCTCTGGCCTTGCGCGCGGCTCGCTTTCTCTCAGCTTCTGCTGTGTGCGTCTCTTCTCTGATGTACAGACACCCTTTGTGATGCTGCTTCACCAGGCTGGGCGGTCCTGTGCCAGCGACTCCCAGGTGTTGAGGTACACTTTGAGGTAGTCCTCGAAACGTTTCTTCTGCCCCCCCCCCCTCCCTGACTTTGTCTTCCACACAGCAGTTGTTTCGGCTGTCGACTATCTGGCATTCTGACAATGTGGCCAGCCCATCTGGCTCGGGATTTCTGAAGGAGAGTGTAGATGCTGGGGATGCTGGATCTTTCCAAGACCTCAGTGTTTGGGACTTTGTCCTGCCGCTTGATGTGGTGGAGTCTGTGGAGACAGCTGAGGTGTGAAAATGGTGGAGCTGTTTAGTGTGTCTGCTATAGACAGTCCAGGTCTCACTAGCATAGAGGAGAGTGGTTAGTATCACTGCATGCTAGACCTCCAGCTTGGTGGTAAGGCTTAGTCTTCTCTGCTCCCAGACATTTTCACACAGTCTCCCAAACACAGAGCTGGCTTTGGCAATCCTCTTCCCGACCTCTGCGTCAATGTTCACAGCTCGAGAGAGTGTGCTGCCCAGATAGGTGAAGTTCTCAACTGCCTGTAAGTTCTGCCCCTAGGCTTTACGTGGCGCAGGCTGATACACCACTTCGGTATTTTTGGTGCTGATGGTGAGACCGAAGTTGTCGCAGGCTCGTGAGAGGCAGTCCATTCCGTGCTGCATCATCTGCTCTGTGCTGGCATTGAGGGCGCAGTCATCAGCAAACAAGAAGTCCCTGATGACAGTCTCTTTCACCTTTGTAACAGCCTGCAGTCGCCTGAGGTTGAACAGCCCACCGTCAGTTCTGTATCTGATGTGTGTACCACCCTGGCAGTCACGGAAGGCATCAGTCAGCATGGCGGAGAAGACCATGCTGAAGAGTGTAAGGGCGAGAACGCAGCCTTGCTTTACGCCGTTGGTCACTGGAAAGGCTTCTGACTCGTCTCCATCCAGTACTTTCACCATCATGCCGTCGTGGAACTGTCAGGCGATCGTAATGAACCTGCTGGGACAACCAAATTTCTCCATGATCTTCAACAAGCCATCTCTGCTGACCGTATCGAAGGCCTTGGTCAGATCGACAAAGGTCACAGATTGCTCTGCTGCTCTTGACATTTTACCTGGAGCTATCGTGCAGCAAACATCATGTCTGCAGTTCCACGTTCAGCACGAAAGCCACACTGGCTTTCTGGGAGGAGACCCTGCTCAAGGTGTAGTGGAAGGCGGTTGAGCAGGACACGAGCAAAGATCTTCACAGCTATGGACAAGAGAGAGAAGCCTCGGTGATTGTTGCAGGACTGGCGGTTGCCTTTTCTCCTGTAGATGTGGAGAATGTTGGCATCTTTCAACTGTTGTGGGACCCACTCTTTATTCCACGTGGACTGGAAGAGCTGCGTCAGCTTCTGTGTCAAGGCTGGTCCTCCAGATTTGTAAACTTCAGCAGGAACTGCATCAGATCCTGGCGCTTTGCCACAGGAAAGTTGTTTGATTGCCTTTCTGACTTCTTCTTGTGGGGGGGGGGGGGGGGGGGGGGGGGGGGTCAAAGTCTTGCCTGATCTGCAACTGAGGCAGGCGTGCAATGGTCTCGTCGTTGATTGAGGCAGGGCGGTTGAGAACCTGGTTAAAGTGTTCAGCCCATCTCTCCAGAAATCTGCTTCTTTTCTGTCAGCAGCTGGGTCCCATCTGCATTGAGGATGGGGGAGGAGCCGAAGGCCTGGGGTCCATACACAGTCTTCAGAGCATCATAGAAACACTTGGTGTCATGACTGTCTGCGTAGCCCTGAATTTCATCGGCCTTTTTGCTGAACCAGGCATCCTACATTACGCGAAGCCTCTTCTGCACTTTCTGTTTTGCGCTGGTGAAGGCATCATTCTTAGCTTGTGATGTGGGGTCATTCTGGTGCGCTCTGAACAGCTGGTGTTTCTCCGACAGCCGTGTCTGCACTTCTGCGTCATTCTTACAAAACCACGACGAAAAAGCAGAAGAGCACACAAAACAAAAAGTGTGAAGTAACGCACTTTAATGCACAACACAAAAAACAGGACAAGAAATTTTTGGCAATAAGCCTTCCTCAGCGACAAAACAATGAAAACGGTACAGACATAAACATGCGCAATACTCCCCTTGTGAAGCCATTGTAGCTCGTTGGATAAATCTTCTGCAACTTTACTATCCTTGAGCTTGGAGACGTTGAACCTCTTTGCACTCGTCTGACCTTGGGGTCTTCGCATGGGCAGGATGCAGAGTTTAAGCTTTGACACG
>JADBJO010005377.1:0-7500 GCA_016801955.1 Conus betulinus | reverse complement strand
ATGCTAACGCTTACGTCTTTTTTTTTCACCGCTTAGCCCCATTTCCACCCCCTTCCCCCCCCCCCTGCACACCCCTTCCCCCCTGCCCCCCCCCCCTCACCGTCTTTCAGCCCTCTTTCTTACTTCTTTCTTTTTTTCACCCCCCCCCCCCCCCGCCACCCACCCCACCCCCCAACCCCAAACACACACACAAACATGAAAATTAGCAAAATAAACAATTATACATAGCTTTACCCACACACACCCCTTTACCAACATAGCTTTGACTGATGCTCTCGACCCGGCATGTCGCAAACCACACGTTCCATTTACGCTATTCGACCCCCCACCGCAACGCCACCCCGCACCTGCATCACCCCACTCTCTACCCGAAGACACCAAACCCCTATTACACCCCCCCCCACATAACCCCCCCCCCATCCCCCTACCCCCTATACATACACCCTAACTACCCATCCTACCACCACGTACCCTTACCCCCCACCACCACATTGCATGCAAGGGCTGCGATTCTTTTCGCGTTCCCCCCTCTTTGCGCCCCCTTAATATTCCTGATACACTATACTACGCACCCCACACCCACACCATTTCACAGCACTTAGCGCCACATAGCCGCAAACACTTTTAAATCCACACAAACACACACCTACACGTACCAAAACAGAAACGGGGGGGGGGGTTACAGAGTGAGATGTGGGGCGTTAACAATGCGAGAAGACCCAAGTAGATTGATCTGTTCCTATCCCCCCCCGTCTACAACCATGGAGACGCTAGCAGCGAGCTAGATTCTTTGAGACGTCTTCCCGAGTTCGGCCTTCCCGTTTTTTTTTTTTTCCTTTCTTTTTTTTTGTTGTGCGTGTGTTTTTTTTTGTTGGGTTGTGGTTGTTTGTGTTCTTTTGGTTTGTTTTGTTTTTTTTTTTTTTTTTTTTGGTTTGTTTAATTGTTTTTGTTCCCTCCCCGTCCCCCGCTTCTCTTTTCTCTTTTCTCCCTACTTCTCTTTTTCTTCACTTCACCTCTACTCTCTCTGTGTCTCATTTAGGGTTCGCGTCGTATTCGTCCTTCGTCGTTTTAACCCCGGCTCCCCCCCCCCCGGCGGCAGCTCTCCCCCCCGGGGGGAGTTCCGCCGTTGTTAACGCGCCTTCGTGGTTTTGGGCGGCCCCGGTTATTCTCCTCCTCCTACCGCTTCTGCTTTTCGTCATTTTCCATCTTACCTTCCTTCTTTTGATGCGTCCGTTTTTCGTCTTTGTTTTGCCTTTTTTTCTGCTTTTCGTTCTTTCCTTCTTTTCGTTTTTTGCTCCCGTTCTTTTCGCGTTTTTTGTTGGTGTCTGGTTTTTCTCGTTTTTTTTGCTCTTTATTTTTTCCGTCATGTCTTTTTCCCCTTTTCGTTTTTTAAATTCCTTCGTTTTCCCTTTTTTTTTCCGCTTTTTTTTAGTGCGTTTTCGCCTGGGTTTTTCCGTTCCTTTTTTTCTATGACCGTGTGGTTCTTTGTTTCGTCGTTCCGTGTATTTTTCACTTTTAACTCCCCTACCTTTTTCCCGCCCTTTTTGGCCGGGTTGGTTTTGCTTTGTCGCTTCCCTTGGGTGTTCTCCCTGTGTTTGTTGTCTCCTTTTTTCGCGTCTGCTTTTTTATTGTTTGCTCTTCCCGTTGTTTCTTCCCTTCCCCTCTCTTTTTTCGTTCCTTTGTCTTCGGCGGCTGTATTATTATGTATCTACCCTTTTTTCCCCGTTTGCAGAGGTTTTCAGCGCCCCCCCCGTTTTTTTTTGCCGTTTACCCAACTTTTCGTTCTTTCCCTTTTTTGTTTTCGCCCCCCTCGCGACGCTATTTGTTTTCTTCTCCTTTTCCGTGACGGGCCGTTCTGTTTATTTCCTCTTCCCTTTTATTTTTCTTCTTCTTGTAGGGGTGCGGTCTCCTGCTTTTCGGCCCGCGTTCTACACACCTGTCCTTTTTCTTCGGTTTGTGCTTTTCCTCTCCCTGCGTTCATTCTTCCGCGTTTTCTACCTGTCACCGCCCCTCCTCCCTTCCCTTCTCCCCTTGTCGTCTTTTCTTTTTATTTATCCCCTTTTCCTTTTACACCCCCGCCCTCCGCTCTTATCCTTTTCCTATTATCTTTCCCTTTTGCCGATCGTTGTATTTGTTATGCCCCTTACTTCCTTCTTAGCTTCCCCCCCTCTTAGGAGTTATTTTCTGTTTCTCGCTTTGTCATCTGCCTCTCACGCTTTTGCCCTTGTCCACTTTTACCCCCTTTCCCCCTGTTTTTCCCCGTCCCCTGTCATATTTCCCGTGTTTGTTGTGCCCTTTTGTCCTTCTCCCTTTGTCTACGCCCTTGCTTCCCGTTCCTCTTCCCTCCCTTTGGGTTTTTCCTTCATTTTTTTTCCCACTTTTATTATTCTTCGCCCAGGTGAGTTCTTTGCTTAGTACCTCTTTCCTGGCCTTTACTTTTCGGTTCCCCCCCCCACGGCTTTTCTTTTTTTTTTTTTTGTTCGTTTTTTTGGTTTTTTTTCGTTTTTTTTGTGTCCCGTACCTCACTCTTTTGGTTCCTTCGTTCCTTCCTCCGTCTCTTTGGCGTTGTTCACAATTTGGCCCCCCTCGCCCAGATGTGTGATGCATTCCGCCCTGATGTGACTTTCTTCTTTCCATGTTCTTCGCCTCGCCCCGTCCTTCCTACCCCTGGGTTTTCCCCGTTTTGACTTGTACATTTCGGCCGCCTGTTGCTATTTGGATTGTTCCCCCTTATCTTCTAAATTTTTTTTCCCACCTTCCGCCGCTGTTCTTTGCGGTTTGTGGGTGTTATTTTTGTTTCTTTTGGTGTTTGTTTTGTTTTCTTGTCACTTTACTATTTTCCCACCTGTTCCGTCCTACTTCACAAATTGTCGTTCCTTGCGGCGGCTTCCTTCGGTTTGGTCTTCTTCCTCGCGTTCGGGTTCCTTTCTTTCCCGTGTTTTCCCTCACAATGGCCGCCACTGTAGTACGCAGCTCAGTTTGTAGCTTTCCCCCCTTGCCCCTTCCCGGGCGGCGCCGCGCCTTGCCCCATTTCCGGCCTTCGCTTTTTGCGTCCCCCTACTTCCAATTTCCCCGCGCCATGCCACTGGACCCCGCTACAGGACCGTAAATCTACCGACAAATCCTGTACACATATACTTTTCCTTCCCCCCTCCCCGGTTCAGTACATTACATTCATTCATACATCTTGATAAACTCCCAAACCCTTATTTCTTTTTTTCAAACCATCCCCCCCTGGGCTCTTATCCCCCTCAGTTAACTTACCCTTATGGCGAAACCAGGAAAAAGCCAACCAAAATTAAAAGCAATTCCCTCTTCCCCCCCCCCCCCCCAAAATTAAAAGCCATTAAACGCAAAAGAGAGATATGAGGTCATGGATGAGAGGCGCTTAACGACATCCAATGGGCTAAACAACAAAACGAAAGAAAAAACAAGGGGGAGGGGGGACGGGTGATTGGGGTTGAGGGGATTAGGGGGGGTAGGGTATGGAAATAAAGGAGGAATTATCCAAATTAAACTTAACATAAAAAAAAAGAAAATTAAACAATTTAAAACAAAAATTTCAACTTAAAAAAAAAAAAAGGTAGGATTCTCCTTTTCCCTTATTACCCTTTTTATCTTTTATTTTTTTTTTCTATAGAACCATTTCCATTCAAAAAATACATCCCTTATACGAACATTAAAAAAACAATATATTCAAACACCTTTACCAAAAAGGATTTCTCACCCTTATCTTTTAATATTCCAAAACGTTTTCGGATCTAGTTTTCCCCCACCCAGTCACGGCTTTCCTCCCCTCCTCAAAACAACCCCTAACACACCCACCCCCCCCGGCACCTACCAAAACCCAATAAACCTATAAATAAAAAAAACCGAGATACGGCCATTTCTTTTTTTTTTTCATATTTATAACCAATAAATCAAATAAAAAAAATTTTTTTGTAAAAAAAAATTAGAAAAATAAAAAAGGGAAATAAAAAAATAAAAAAAAAAAAAATAAAGAAAAGAGAAACATCTAAAAAATATATAGAGAAAAATATAAAAAATAAATTCAAAAAAAAAAATTTAAAAAAAACAAAAAAAAAATTAATACTAAAAAATTAAATATAAAATAAATACCCTTTTCCCTTCCCCAGTCCACGTAAAAAAATAATTATATAAATACCCCATGCGTAAACATTTAATGATCTTTTTCCTTTTTCCCCCCAACCCCAAATTTTCCCTCAAAATTTCCCATTCCCCCCACCCCTTCTCTAGAACTTCCCCCCCCCCCCCACGCTTCCAAAAAAATATGATTTTTCAACAATTAAAAAAATTCTTACCAAAAAAATTTGACCCCGCTTCTTTTTTTCTTCCTTTTTTCCCCTAAATTTCTGTAATTAATAAGTTAATAAAGCCCATATCCTTGTTTTCTGCCCACTTTTCTCGTCCCGATTTTCCTTCATTTTTCCCCCTATTTTTTTATCTCCTTTTTTCCCCCCCCGTACAAAAAATATTAGAAAAATTAATTAAATTTAAATAAATGGGAAAATTATAAAATAAATAAAAAACAAATATAAAAAAAAAATAAAAATACATATAATAAAAAAAAAAAATATATAATTATATGGGAACAAATAAATAAAAAACAAAGAAAAAAGAAAATAAAATTAATTAAAAAATGTAAAAATATACAAAAAAAAAAAATAGAAAAAAATAAAAAAATGAAAATAGAAACAAATAAAAAAATAACAATTACATAAACCAAAAACGACGGGGAAAAACCCCTTTATAAAATGAAATTTAAAAACAAAAAGACTTACCGCTATAGCTCTACCAAATTCAGGTAACCGTCCCACGTACCTATACCCCATTTTTTAGGAATTTCCTCCACTTTCAAAATAATCAAAAATTATTAAAAATGGAAATTACTCCCCAAAAAAAAATTAAAGGACCTTTTAGTTCAAAATAAAAAGTTGACCACGCTCACGTTTTTTCGATATAATAGATGTTTTTGTTAAAGAGACCCGACCCTGCTTAGTACTTAGATGAGCCGTATCCCGGTACAGACCGACCCTTTTTTTTTTTCCCCCCCCCTCAGCTTCCCTTTCCTATCGCCGCATCCCCCACGCCTCACGTTCCTTGATCATATTTTCAAAGATTTTAAAAACCCCCCAAACCTTAACTGGATTTATCCTCTCCCACCCATTCAAACGTACATCCCTCATTTGTTCATCCCCCCCGGGTAATAAATCTAGGACCCCGTTACACAGCAAGCTTTTTCCCCCCCCTCTTCTTTTCACTCGCTCCACCTTTCGTGAACCCATTCCCCAGGCACTTCGCCCCCCTTCCCCCCCCTTTTCTATGTTTCTTCACACCGGCCTCCACTCCACCCCCCCGTTTACCCCCTACCCTCCCATACTCCACCCCCCACAACATAACCCAAAACCGGAACTTGTTCCTTTCCTATCACTTCTCCCCTCCCCTTCACCTTCCTCTCCCTTATCAACACAGGGAATACAATAATAAACCTTTACCACGGCCAACAGGTCCCCCCCCCCCCTACCCCCACTCCCTTTCCCTTTTCCCCTTAGAACTTTTTGTGAGTTTGTTTTTTTTTTTTTTTGGGAGGGTTTTTGGCGATGGTTGTTTTGTTTTTTTGAACAAAACAAATTCTATTAAACTTTTTCATCCAATTTCAAAGGATTAGCTTTCATTTCTCTTCATTCCTCCAATAATCTAAGCAATTTAATCCGAAAACACCCCTAACTTTTAACATAAAGTTGACCCCAACCTTCTCCCCCTTCTACCTCTTAGCCTTTCCCCTTACCTTTCCCTCCCATTATTCTCCCCCAACCCTTTCCCTTTTTTTCCCTCAAATTAACCCCATAGAATTAAACAACTAAAACAAAAACCACCCATAGGCCGGCCGCATTTCCCATCCTTTATTTCCTTTTTTTAACTTCCTACCCCACCCCCTGGAAGTGTTCCCCTTCACATAACCCCGGAAAACACAGCGCTATACTCTTTTTCACTTCCTTTTTTTTCTTCTCGGTTTATTCCCCTACCAAAATTATATTCAATACTTTTATGTTCCGACCCTAGTCTTTTTTCTTTATAAAAATATGTGAAAACACACCACACACGGGTCTTTTTCTTTTCCTTTTTCCCTCCCCCCCCCCCCCCCTTTTCCTCCTTTTTTTCTCCTATGTCACGTCCAAAGAGAGTATTTTTATCTTGTTCTCTCACGTAATTATAAATGTATTTTTTTTCTACTTGTTTTTAGTCCTTCTTGTTGTATTTGTCCCATTACCCTTTTCTTTATTTTTTTTTACGGCTTTTTCATTTAGTTCCGCACACGTTTTTTTATCCAGATTTCTTTCCCTTCGTCCAGTTTACTTTACCCAACTTCCCACTACGTTCCGTACCCACAGCTTACTTTTCCTCTCCTTTTAGACCTCCGCTAAACGATTGTCTTATGTTTTAGTTTTTGGAGGAGATTTTTTTTTTCTTTTCCCCCCCTTTTGCCTAAAGACTAGAGGAATCTTCAGTTGTTTTCCCCACCCCTTCGTACTTTATTTCCCATACAATTTCCGCTCCCCTAGTAATTTCCTCCCTCTCTTTTTCCTTCTACCCTCCCCCATCGTTTTTTCTTTTTTATTCTTCATCCCCAGCACATTCCAGTTCCCCCCCCCCGTACTTTTTTTTTAATTTCCCCATATGGCCTTTTTTCCCCTTACTTCACTTCTTCTAACTATTCCACTTACTCTCTTTTCCCTTTTTTTTTTTTTTTCCTATTTTTTTTATGCGTACTGTACCATTCAATTTCTTTTTTCATCTTCGCCTATAATTTTTTCTTTGCTTCTTCTCTGTATCCACCCCATTTTAAATTTTAAGATTCGTTTTTGAGCTTGAGATGCCCCCCTTTTTTTCTTTTACTGAGAGAAGTGCTATAGGGGTCCCGTGACGCCAACTTAGAAGCCGCGGTTTCACCGAAGGAGGCCAATTTTGTTAGTAATCAGAGAGATTCCAGACCAGGGAATTGGTCGATTGCTACCTACGGAGTCAATTGACGAAGCCCTCGACCGAGGTCCGTAGAAGGGTACTTCTAAAGTGGGTTGCGACCCAGATAAAAGTTAGAGAGACAGGGAAAGACGAGCGACGCACAGGCAGAAGGAGCCACTACTGGCAGACGATGGAAAAGGCCATACAAGGACAGAGGGAGGGAAGGGAGCGTAGAGGGCACAAGGGGGTAGGCGGGTAGGGAGGGTAGAATGGCGGGATAGGGTCGGTAGAGGGGAAAAAAAGGAAAGAAGGGTAAGAAAGAGTGATGAGGAGGGAGGGGACGGGGAAGAAGGGGGCCAGTTTGTGTAGGTGGAGAGGGATAGATACAACAGCACAGTTAAAAACCATGATACTAAAACTAAGAAAAATGAAAGAAAATATAAATGAAATAGAAAATTTACAGACAGGAGGACTATTGGGGAGCTAATTTCCCCTACTCTGACAACTATGCAGAAG
>JADBJO010005376.1:152121-163766 GCA_016801955.1 Conus betulinus | reverse complement strand
GCTGGTGACCTTTTTTTTTTTTTTTTTTACTTCCAAGACCAAAACCTCCATGCATGTTTCTGCCCGATTCTTGATGGAAATGAATTATAGTCACTTGCACATGTGCATATGAAGAGATCGAGTGAGAGTGCATCTTGTGTGTGAGATAGTGAAGGGCGCGCATGTGCATATGAAGAGATCGAGTGAGAGTGTATCTTGTGTGCGAGAGAGTGAAGGGCATGCATGCACGTATGAAGAGATCGAGTGAGAGTGTATCTTGTGTGCGAGAGAGTGAAGGGCGCGCATGTGCATATGAAGAGATCGAGTGAGAGTGTATCTTGTGTGCGAGAGTGTGAAGGGCGTGCATGCACGTATGAAGAGATCGAGTGAGAGTGTATCTTGTGTGTGAGAGAGTGAAGGGCGCACATGTGCATATGAAGATATCGAGTGAGAAGAGATCAAGTGAGAGTGTATCTTGTGTGTGGGAGAGTGAAGGGCGCGCATGTGCGTATGAAGAGATCGAGTGAGAGTGTATCTTGTGTGCGGGAGAGTGAAGGGCGCACATGTGCATATGAAGAGATCGAGTGAGAGTGTATCTTGTGTGCGAGAGAGTGAAGGGCGCGCATGTGCATATGAAGATATCGAGTGAGAGTGTATCTTGTGTGCGAGAGAGTGAAGGGCGCGCATGTGCGTATGAAGATATCGAGTGAGAAGAGATCGAGTGAGAGTGTATCTTGTGTGCGAGAGAGTGAAGGGCGCGCATGTGCGTATGAAGAGATCGAGTGAGAGTGTATCTTGTGTGCGGGAGAGTGAAGGGCGCGCATGTGCATATGAAGAGATCGAGTGAGAGTGTGTCTTGTGTGCGAGAGAGTGAAGGGCGCGCATGTGCATATGAAGATATCGAGTGAGAGTGTATCTTGTGTGCGAGAGAGTGAAGGGCGCACATGTGCATATGAAGATATCGAGTGAGAGTGTATCTTGTGTGCGAGAGAGTGAAGGGCGCGCATGTGCGTATGAAGATATCGAGTGAGAAGAGATCGAGTGAGAGTGTATCTTGTGTGCGAGAGTGAAGGGCGCGCATGTGCGTATGAAGAGATCGAGTGAGAGTGTATCTTGTGTGCGGGAGAGTGAAGGGCGCGCATGTGCATATGAAGAGATCGAGTGAAAGTGTATCTTGTGTGCGGGAGAGTGAGGGCGCGCGCATGTGCATATGAAGAGATCGAGTGAGAGTGTATCTTGTGTGCGGGAGAGTGAAGGGCGCGCATGTGCATATGAAGAGAGAGAGATTGAGAGTGCATCTTGTCCTTCCAGGTGTAATGTGTGTGTGTGTATATGTGTGTGTGTGTGTGTATACACATATATATGTGTCTAGAAGAGATCAGTTATTTCAACTTATGTGATGTATGTGAAGTTGAGAATGGACGTTTTTGTTTAGTAAAGTTTTTAACATGAATTGTACCTGCTTTGCATTCAGCTGTCATGCTTCAGTTAATACATATTATGGCGTTTCATTTTTATCTGAATTACAGACCTTATATAGACTGCATGGTAAGGCACAAGTTGAATTGACCCACTCTCTCTCTCTCTTTCTCTTGTCTTTTATACGACTCATTGTATATGTTATCTTTTTTTTCCCTTTATCTTTCAGGTGAACAGGCAAGAAACATAAAAGCCAAACGCCTGGCCAGACGTTGAGACTGTCAGGTGCTTTCTTCTTCTGGCTGTTTTGTATGCTGGAATACGTGGGCATGGATGGTGAGAATGGGAGAGTGTTGCAGTCTGGGTAGAGAACAGCGATTGGATAGACTTTTCGTGTACATCTGATAGAAATGAGGAGTGTGTGTGTGTGTGTGTTATACATCTCGAGTGTTGTGTGTATGTGTGTGCACACCTGTATGTACATGTGTGTGTACGATTCTGTACCTGTGCGCTCGGTAGCTGTGTATGAATGCGTACGTTTTTCTGCGCGTGCATGTGTATAGTAAACAGAGTTTGCATTATCTTTGTGGGTCTATTTGTGTGTGTGTGTATATGCACACATTAAACACATTTATGCATACATGATAATCGACTCGTATATATTCTTGTATATTAAAAAAAAAAAGAAGTGCCTGTACATTTAACTGCAATAAAAATGGGGGAAAATGTGCATTTTCACTTGTAGTCATTTGTGGTCTATGGTTCAAGTGTGAGGGATAAATTTTCCTTGAGGGCTTCATGGATGTATGCAATGTACTTCATTGATTGTTAAATGATGTCATGTTGCCCGAGGTGGAAAAGGGACATTTGCAGAAAATTCTGCATTGATCTGACTGGAATATTCCAGCAAAGCTGTTGCTCAGAGCTCGCTATTCTTTGACCTGATTTCCACTGTTCAGCCATTCTAAACTTCACCCAACATGGCAAATACCTTGTTTAACGAAAGTTTTTAAGAATTTTAGTACACCCATCCTTCACCTCTGATCGGTGTTGCATTTCTGCTTGGAACAGCCACCACGTAACCACCACAGTAAAAGTCCGATGACTTCAATGTTACGGCAAGCTAGACCTTGATCTGATCTCAGAAAACAACTCTGAATATCCTACATCATAAACGAGCTACATCCCAATTGTTCAACAATGGTTTTGCAACATACCAAGAGAACGATTCAACCATACACATGACAAAAGCTTGGCCATTCAGTTAGGGGAGAGAACTCCCTAACACCGTCCTTGCAGGTGAACATACCGAGCCCCTCGGTTTATCAACCTGAGTGCAGTTGAACAATGAACATTGGCAAACAAATATAAGGCCTCTAAACTACCATGATGTTCATGGTGCAGATCAACATCAAGTTTGTGTTTTTTTTTTTTCCTTTTTTTGTTAGTTGGTTTTGTAAACACATGTGCCACACACATCCCTCAGTCCCACCCCTACTTTATAATACATACATATATATATATATTGCACACTTGACATTTCTGTAGCAATGAATGCTTTATACAGTATGGGTGCTGGTGTCACATCAAACCTCACTCCTTTGTCATCTGGGCTTGTGGCAAGCCACTGGAGAGTTTTAAAACACACACACACTCACACACTGCGTCTCTCAGATAAAACACTTCACACCAGAAGATGCTAGTTGACTGAATATAATTGAAGACAATGACAATGTACACAATGATGATGGTACAGTGATGAAGGGCAATCTGTACAAAAAGAAAAAAACAAACAAAAAAAAACAAACGTGCTCACACACACCAACAAAAAAAAAAAAAAAAAGAAAAAAAAAACTACTGGGACCACATCTAGACGAAACCAACCACATGCACACATGGATTACCACCGGTACACTTTGTCAGAAATCCTCCCAGAAGTTTGTGTAAGATACACTCCCATATATTTGTACACGGCACACAATCTGGTTGACAGTCACTATGAGCTTTCAGTTTGTTCTTGTTCACTATCTGAGGGGAAAAAAAAGATGAAGCTTTGGGAGTAAGTACAATGGTAATATACACCGACTGGTTGCTATGTCAAAAGCAGGTTACTTCATCACTCTACAATACACTTTACCACACGGTTGTTCAAGGGATGTGGCCACAGTGAAAGCATGGCTTGATCTTGCCATGTGACTGGAAACATAACCATTTGATAAACCACACATTGCAGAGAAGGCAGTGCTCCAAATAAGAAACAGGCCAAAGAGCGAGTCGCTTTACCTGGTCTCGTTCGCACACTGCTGTAGCTCTTCATCTTCCATACTCTCTGCATGCATTTCTTTTCAACCATCTCGATCTCAACCAAAGAGAAAGTAACAGGCTAATCCAGGCAATGTTGTCAACTGACAGAACTGACTTGACTCCAGGGACCATCCCAGACAGTGTATCCCGAAGAATCGCATGGTACTAGATGAATAAAACGTCAACTCTTTCAGGCAATGCTCCCAAACCACGCAGAACATTCAAACCAAAACCTTCAAGATTATTTCGGAAAATGCGTCCGGTAGAATCTTTACAGTGCTAGGAAACAGAGAACCACCAAGACCAAGTCCGAAACAGAGGTCAGACGAGAGACAAGTGAACTGATTCTCTGCTGTGTCTGAATACACGGCCAGACGATAACACACCGCATCCAATGCAATACTTACCTCCCCTGTGCGATGCATCAGCTATCAGGCCTGCATCCAGTCACAGTGGTGGTCTTGTGAAGTGAACATTTGTGTTACACAAACACAGCCTTGTGCTCTAAATATGGGCTGGAGTGGGGCACCCACGACAACCAAGCTACATGAAGATGTCAACAACTTCACACTACCACTGGGAGGCAGAACACTAGGGAGAACTAAACTAGAGCAGAACAATGCTAGACAGCACTGGAGGAAAAGGTTGATACTACAACGATTGGCACAAAACCAAAATAGAGCTTAAAGTATTAGATGAGCAAGATTCCACAAAACAAACCTGACTATCAAACACCAAGACGAACCAGTCAATAACTAATGATTTGCACGAAGTATCTGGGATTAAATATTTCTTCCAGCTAAAGGCTCCAGAGAGACGGAAGCCTTTGACCTAGAGATGAAGAGAAAAAAGACGACCACACTGGCTACACGCTTGTGAGCGCTGAATGAGCTAGTAATGTTAGGGCTCTGCAATGGTGTGTCAGCACAAAAGTAGACCACATCTGTAACAAAAGCCACTGTCGACAAACAAAGAAATGGATCAGCACTCAAGCCATACGCATATAACTGAACTGACCTTGCGCAAATCTTCAACACAGGAGTACCGAATAACCAACCAACCATGCCATGTCACTCTACTGCAATGGCTGCCTGATAGAACATGTACACCTTTGCAGCCAGTCCATTCAAATCAACAAGAGGATGGGTAAATGTCAACAGGGAGAGCTCAACCTATAGTGCATTCTGTTAGCAGTCCTTTGTCCAGCTTACCACATCTTTTTCATACTCACCCTTCAACCACCAGTATTTTTTTCTTACCCAGCACTACGTTTTTCCTATGGAACTCACCACTACTTATTCCTACTCTGCGTTACTTTTTCATACCACGACTTCTGAAGTCAGTTACTAAGTAGTATGTACAGCTTGACAAGGGAAGCGGTGGATCAGTGGAAAAAAAACTGTTGCCTACACAGAGACAGCATCATGGATGTATAGTCTGTATCTCCAATGGGGCAGGGTTTGGAATTGGTTTGTTCATAATTGTTGTTTGTTTCGTTTCCTCACACTTGTGTGCCTGACTGGTGTATTCTCCAAAATTCGTGATTCCCAGCAGAGTCAAGATCGAAAACAATGTTTCAGCTTGATGTGTTTCAGCCTCCTGCATACAATCATAGGAAACTTTTCTTGCAAGGCGGCTAGAAAAAGACTACCAGTCTCCTTGATCAAAACTTTTCTTGTGATGTTGCTGTAAGCAGACTGCCAGCCTCAGAGATCAAAACTTTTGTTGTAATGTTGCTGTAAGCAGACTGCCAGTCTGCTTGATCAAAAATGTTCTTGAAATGTTGTTGTAAACAGACTGCCAGTCTCCTTGATCAAAACCTTTCTCGTAAGGTGGCTAGAAACAGACTGCCCCTCTACTTGATTAAAACCTTTCTCACAAGCTGGTTGCAAACAGACTGCCAGTCTCAGAGATCAAGATAAAAAATATAAAATAACACAGCATTGCTGTTACTGTGAATACACTCCAGAACATTCCATTATGTATATTATTAGGTGGGTGTGAAATATCAAGTGGGTGGGTACACTAAATGGGCTGAAGACACACCGAAAATGCATGGGGGCTTTCTCCCTCCCTCCTTTGCATGTGAGAACATAAACAAACAAACATAATTGTCACTGCTACAGTAAAGGAATTGTCCCTGTGCAGACAAATCACAGGCCAATGAACTGCCAATAGGAAATCCCTTAAGACGGTCATGTTCTTCATGTGCTCCAGCTTGTACAGTGCACACATGTAGGCATGACCACTAGTACAACTATTCCTTAGAAAAACAAATGGCAAAAGGAAGAGGAAAAGGCAGAGAAAAGTTGGGAGAACAAGTACTGGCGGATTTTCATCAAGCCAACATGATGGACCATGACAGATGGAGACGTCCAATGTTCTGTACACCGCAGTGATCACTTTGTTCTAGTTTGTCTGATGTACAATTAACCATGAAGCTGGCACACCACTGACCTAACAGGATTATGCCACTCACCTAACAGGATTATGTCCGCTGAAATGTTATCATTGCCAGAAGCAACTAGACCTCAACTGGAACAGTGGTCAATCTCACCGATCATACAGCTACCACAGTAAACTGAAGTCAGGTACTAAGACTGCTGACTGACAATCACCCCACGCTACACTCCCCTCATGAAGCCAAAACAAAGAAAGAAACAAGAGAACAAAGCAGCAAAGAACTCTGAAAGCAAAGCAGGAAAGAGCCAAGAAGACAAACAACAACAAAAACAAAGGAGATGGGTTCCCTTTGAGAACAAGACTTACAAGACCTCAGCCTTTCCTTTCATGCCAAAGATAATAGGAAAATAAAAATGCAAGGTGTTGGGAACTTTTTCCCCTCCTTCCGTATGAATCGACCCATCTTTGAACTATGAGACCAGCACTCAACTGTCAAGTGTTAGTTGTTCTCACCAAGTGAGACAAGTCAAGAACTGAACCCTTGATTTACAGAGAAGACAAATGCGTTTCAACCATAAATTTATCAGTCAACATTTCACTGTTGAGGGTATCTCCCATCTAATGGTTTTATGGAATTTACCAGCAATTTCAAAAGTGCTTTAAGACACTATTTCAGCTAGTTAGTTGATTAGTGGTACTTGACAGCTGGCAATATTTGATTTTCTGTTTTCAGTTTTCATGCTTTCATCAGATGTCAGCTCTGACTACTCCTTGTCGAACCATGCACACTGAATAACACTGAACAATGGCATCAACATGGGAGAGAGAAAAATGTACACCTTATCAGTTTTTTGTTTTTTGTTAATTTGTACTTCCCCCTGCTTGATAATGATGGTCCGGTCAATTCCAGCTTTTCAAAACACACATATACAAAAATTACAAAATTCAAATATTTACATCTTGGGCGAACTCTGAACACAGCTGCAATCTAACAAACAACAACAGTTCCAGTCTAGCAGACCATCCGGGAAATCTTTTATGCAGCCTGAAGTTAAAGAGGAGGAAAGATTGGAAGGGACGAAGACTGCCAATGCAACCCGAGGTTAATCTGATAGTAGTCTTGCTTCGGTCAGTGTTAACAAACATGTATTGCAGATCTAGATATATGGGTATGCTCTCATGCGTCTGTAGGTACCTGTACAGCATCTCCCTCTTAGTTTCCTCGCATGCTCTCAGCAGCAGCAGTTTTCAAGATGGGCATTCAGGGCAACAGTTTCCCGTGTGACCCAAGCCATCACTTCTCTGAATGTCACCGTGACAGCACCAGGTAGCCAAGAAGTTCAAACCTCGGTGTAATGCACTGCCGTTAGAAGACAAATCCCCCACACCCACACCCACCCACCTCCTGCCTTCCTTTTCACTCGTCTTCTTTATCCTGTCCATGGCTTCCAATCATGGCAGGTGCTTAGACACCAGGCCAGGGCCCGACAGCATGGTTCAAACTACACAGATTATCATCATCTCCTTCAAACTGCCTCCACCTGCTGACACACGACCTCTGACTGGTCGCAGCGGAGATCCATTCCCTGCCACAGTGCCCTTCCTCTTCCGACCAACAACACACCACGCCACTTCATAAATAAACAAACAAATGAGAAAAACACGCAAAGCTGGAACCCAGACTACCGGACACTTTTTTTTTTTGTTTTTATGCGAGGGATGATCAAGGTTCTGCGAAATGGAACACCTGAAGTCAGAACCATCGTATGCATGTAATCACAGTTGGGAGGACAACTCAACAAATTCATCGAATGTACATAACCCTCCTGGAAGATGTGGAGACAAGAAGCCGAGGGAAGGGGGATGAGAAGGGCAGCAGGAGCCACATCACCAATGAAAAAAAAAAAAAAGTTGCTGGTATAGTACAACACAACATCTGTCCACACGCAGTCCCCCAAATGAAAAAGATACATGACTCAACGAGAAAGATAAACATTCAATTATTCATAAACTTTTTTTTTTTTAAGTATATGTGCAAAAAAAACAACAGAATGTTGCGAAGCTTCCACAAGAGGATCACTTGCAGATTTTTTTTGGGGGGAAAAAAAAAAACAAACCAACAAAAGGACAGAACAATATCACCAGAAGGGTCTGCACAGGTTCATCTTTCTTCTGCTGAACCACTGAACAGTCCACTGCCAGAACACGCCAAATCACGGGTAAGTCTAGCATCAGTTTCATAAATAAAGAATAAGCTCATTTCCTCTTTCTCCCTATTCCCTCCTACACCCCCCCCCCCCCCCCCCCCTCCTCCACCCTTCCAACTGTATCTTCAATATCCATTTTCCAATATCTGTTTAAAAAAACACACACACAAAAAACAAACGCAGTTTAACGTCAGATTCTTCTCATGCACGGTTTAACGTCAAATTGTTCACATCACTTCCTCAGGACTTCGATCACATGCCCTGATTTCTCTCCTTTTTTTTTTTTTTTTTTTTTCATGATTCAATGAATGAGAGCTACATATCAGACACCCCCCCCTACTGCCCCCCCCCCCCCCTCCCCCCCTCTTATTTGCTGAACCCAGATTTCTTCCAGCCCCATTACCAACCCTGACACTGGCTATACGACAGAGCAGCAAACCATGGCACACCATCTGAGGGCTTGACAAAGCAACGGTCACATTGCAATAGAAAACCGCCAAACCATGTGGTGATGCTAGACAGAAACCCATACATTCATGCAAAAAAAAAAATGACTTTAAACAACTCTGATCATGACCAAACAAAAGAAAAGGCATCAAGCCACGGCTTACAGAAGCCTTGTCGCACGATTCTTCATGCCTCTCAAAATTACTGTGTTTGTGTGTGTTTGGAGGTTGTGCTTCCCTCCCATTGGGGCGTGTTGCCATTCAACATAACCACCCATGTTTTTTTTTTTGTTCACTCTTCGTTGAGGGTCTTTTCCCCCCCCACAGAAATTCCCCAGGGACATCTCCCTTTTCGGCCCTTTCGGTTCTTTTCCATGTGCTGCGGGCATGCTACACACCACACCACTGATTTTCGTAAGGAACAAACTACAATAACGAAAGGACAACTTGCTCTGCCTCGCCAAAGAACAGACTTTTTCCCCCCCCTGCACTTCTCTTTTATATTGCACAAAATCTCATCTGAGGAAGAAAATCCCAGCAGCAACGGCCCAACAGCGAGAACAAGGCTGGGGAAACCAGGTCAACCATTAGCACTCCATACAGAGATGACCTGAACACTGCCTCCTCCATCCCCTCTCCCTCCCCAACTTCCCCTCTCTCTCTCGTGGGGCAGATTCTACTCACAGATCAAAGGACTAGAGCATATTCTACTCACAGTTCAAAGGACTACAGAAACAGTTCCCCTCCTGAAGGACAGCTTCCAGGATCTCCAGGAAAGGGTAAACTACACAAGCCCTGGTGCCAGACGAAAATGGAGAAGAGCAAGCCCCCTTTCCGGCTAAGAGCTGACTACCATGTCCCGACTGTCGGAAGAACAAGAGATCATGAGACAGGCAGACTTTTCACATTGCTAACAGTGTGCCTGCTCTATTTGCTCCTGCCTCCAAGCCCCGCCATCCCTACTCCCCACACCTATCCCCCTCCCTCCCCCTTCCATTCTTTTTTTCAGAGAAAAATCAAGCCAATGACGACTGGTCCATGACCAGCACACTTAACTCACTAACCACCCATCTACTGCATATTCCTTTGTATCGTCTCCCTCTGAGTGTCTTTCATGCTAAAAACCAATAACATCAAGAACACACAGATCTAAAACGCAATCATTAAACACTAGTTGATTTCATTCATTCCCCTTATCAAAATAACACTGAAGAAAACAACCAACCAACCAAACAAACCAACCCTCTCTGCATCTGACAAGATGAATGGTGGGAACGAAACATCCACATCACCAATCCTGCACCGTACAATGAAACTGAAATCTACCATGCCACCAACATTCAGGAAACCATGAATTCTGTCCGCAGCATTACCAACAAAATGGAGCCCAGGGGTATAGGGCTATGTAAGGTCAAAAATAGATAAATGCATCAATCCAGAAATCCAAAATCTGAAAGGGGGAATGGGGGAAGAGAGGTGGGGTAGCAGAAGACCCAAATGACAGTATTCTGCACTGACCCCTGCCTCTCCCCCTCCCCTGTCCCCCAAAGAGCGTGCAATGGTACAGTTTATTGCCCAGCTAACAATGCAGATCTTTGTTAAAGGTGACCAGAGACAAAAGGCGCATACATGACTGCTCCTTCCTGGTCCCTCTGTCGCAGGCTGGAGGTTAACACCAAGGACAAGCAAGAGCCTAAACTTTTCAGTCAAGCACAAGGTTAAGTCTACTACAGTTCCAGCATTTCACAATCCAGCTCAAATCCATCACGAGACCTTGGATCAGGCAAAGTGCTATCATGATCCTTGACCTTTTTTTTTTTTTTTTAATCTTAATATATAAATATATGCTAATAAACCACACACACAGCTGCATTTTTAAAAAAAAAAAAAAAAAAAAAAAAAAAAAAAAAAGGATGCAGAATTACACAAAGAGACAGGGAGTGAGAAAGAGGAAGAGGGGGAAGAAAAACAGGTATGTGTATGTGCGCATGCATGTGCCTACATGATGGCGTTCTCCATTTTTTTCGTGCATAAGCGTCACTGATGGCGCAGTCATTTCCACACACAGTAAAATGCCTAACAACTTTGCCTGCATTATTCGTTTGTGTTGTTTTTTCCTATCGAACAACAATCATACTTTGCTGCAACAGCCATCACACATCAAACACATTCTTCTGTCCCCCATCTGGCTGGTGAGCCTGCCCCCACTCCCATTCGCTACATGTCCCTTCCTCCCCCTGCACTGTGCTGCACAAATACATGATTACATATGACCATAAACACATGGGCCTCATTTGTGAGCACACCAGCACATACACTCCAAATTGAACCAAGGCATAAACAAAAACATGACATCCTGACAAAGGGTAATCATTCTGTTCTTTTTATTATTATTGTTATTTCCCATTCATGCCTTCGTTCGTACACTTCGTGACCGCGCAGGGCACCAACCAATGATAATACACATCCATCACATGGATCAATTTGTTCATCTTCATCTATACCACCCTTTTTTCCTTAATCCTTTCCTGATGTTAACAGACGATCAAAAGGGGTAGTTTAGGGTTTCAAAACATACACAGATAATCTCCCCCACTATTAAATAACACAGACAATCGATTACTTTCTGGCTCAATCCATTCTCAGTGTGCCAAATCAGTAACTTCTTCCTCACAACCTAAACTTGAAAACAGTTTTCCTGTGCCCTTTGCATACCTCTGCTCTGACATCCCTCTTTCAACAGAAAAAAAGAGTGGTGTCTTGCGTACATGCCAGTGACCTTGCAATATCCCAAGCCAGCTAACTTTATTGAAAAAGTTCACCTTCAATCATATCGCCTGCACAGTCTTCAGGGACTCTAATAAAAGAAACTCACAAATCAGATTAC
>JADBJO010005376.1:134621-147121 GCA_016801955.1 Conus betulinus | reverse complement strand
AGAGGTAAAAGTGGGGAGGGGAGGAAATGCAGGTGCACACATAACCATGGCAGAGGCAATTACATACATAGAATAAATGAAATTTAGAAAAGGCGGCTTTGAAGTCAACTCTAAACACAAGACACTATTTTGATCAGGTGTGTCTTCAAGTACTGTGGAGCATTCAGTGGTCTTCTCAGCACACCAGAGGTGTTCTGTGCACATGTTAGTGAATCAACAAAATAGATATTTGAAAAAAAAAAAAAAAAAAAAAAAAAAAAACGCAAGAACCCAAATACCCTATCACCAACAAAACAAAACACCCCAAACCATTCAATTTTCCACTAAACCCAGCCACCCAGAACACAGAAACCACACACACACACACACGCACACAATGACAACAGTTCCACCAACCAAAATAAGAAAACTGAACGACTTAAAACACTGGAACACACACCACCACCATCTTCAAAATGACATGCAACGTGGCAGAATCTGACAGTGGCCCCAAAGAAGGGATACGACTACACCAAACACCATCACTTCACTGGAAGACTGCTTCTGTCAACCTCCTTCTGGTCACGGTGTGTTGTTCACGGCTCACTGACTGAGAAGAAGACCCTTTCTTTCTTACCTTCTCCACAGGTTCTGAACTGTCCCACATGCTCCCTCCCTAGCCCACTGACAGCCACCCATGCAGGGCACACTCACCAGGCTAAAAAGGTATTCTTTCCACATCAACGATCTTCATCAGAACGCAACCTGCCCATTCACATACTGCCCTGCATGCAAGTTCTAACCCCCACACAAAACTCTACTCCAAACCAGCAAGAGCACAATCTCCAGTCTAACACAGACACAAACCACCTTCACTGACACAGGAAAACTACACAAGCAGTCTACACAAAGCCACCTGAGCAGATGCTTTGGAAACATTAGCAACCATGACAAATGGGTCAGCAGACCGTCTGTTATAGTTATCTTTCAAGCAAACACCACCTTCATCAAATTTTCATTCATCTTTAATGCTGTTTACAGCCCAGCTGAAATAAAGCCCTTGCAATCGTGTTGTACATTTAGCATCAACTGCAAGGGACCAGGATGAAAACATCAGACCAAGGGGTATCAGACCAAGGGTTTCAACTCAATACAAAACTGAATGCCAATACCTGTTACTGGTTTAGGATTTTCTAAAATCATGATATACAAACTGCCACTTCATCTCAGGCCTTCATCTATTGCAAGGCCCTACCCTAAAATGTTATTCTATCAAACCAAAAAGTGATGCTTGATAACTCTTGTTATGTATACTTGTTACCAAAAATTCAACCTCTCAGTGCAAAATATTTCGGGCCTTTTTGGTTACCACTTGTACTCGGGCATGGTTGAATTTTTGGTTACTAGTATACATAACCACAGTTATCAAGCATCACTGTCCCTGTCTGACATTAAAAAAACAGTCAAGTCGACAGTTTCACAAGAAACTGTTTACCAGGGAAAACACCTTTCCACAATGAAACTCCCTTAGAGGACATGTGGCAACTTGGCAGATTCCCCATAACAGTTTGTCGACATGTTGTCTTCTTCAACACTCTGTAACTCTGGCACCGATTACCGATCTGAGCGCAGATTCAGACATTGCCAAGTTGAATTTGGGAGTTTTTCACTCATTCTGTACTAGCCATTCTCTCCCCTTACTTCCCCCACAAAATGACCCTTTCTCTCTATATTTAATTTTTTTTTTTTTTTTTTTAACTGAATACACACAGACTTATGATTTTTTTTCAGTTATATGTATAAATGAATGAGAAACCACAAACACTACAGCAAATTTATTTTTTTCTATTTACTTGGTAATGCAGTATCCAAAAAAAAAAGACTGCGTGTCATGTAAAAACAGGGGTGGTACACACCCTATGACACAAAAAAATTTTCATTAACTGGTTTTATGCCCTGAAATTATCAACTGTTTGCAACAATTCAAGGGCTTGAGACATTCTAACAGCGATTTGTAGTGTTTCTTTTACCACGCATGCTTGACAGAGTAGCAGGTGCCGCCATGTTACCACGTCAAGGCAAACCGAGCTGGTGACGTGGTGTGAAAAACGTCTGCTAGCAAGCATTCAGCTTGCAAAGCTTAAGTACCAGTATGCCTGCACTCGTAATTAGTATGCAGGAGCTATCGTTAACATGTAGTTTCGTACAAAAGATTCGCTTACTTCGGAGAAAAATTATAAAGCTTTAGAGTGCATACTATGCGGTCCGTGGTATACAATGGTTATAAACATTAGGTCCTTAATATAAAAGAATTAAGAACATGGACTGATTATGTCAAAACGGCCCATGGATATGAAAGCAAGCACGTTAGTCATCAGGTAATGTTAAACTAAAACCTAAGCTGAGATCCAAGTGTAACTCACCTGATCTTTCACATTTAGACAACACCTTCACATAATAGCGATTACCGTTAAAGAAAGACTGATTCCCCCACCCCTGCACCTCTGCAAATGATGTACCAGACATACATTATCCAAATTCAGTTTCCTGGGGGTCATTCCAACACCAGGAAAGTAGTATTTGTCTTGTTTGGTTGGTAGTGTCTTGTTTCATATGTTTACACTGATCCTTCTAACCTGAACTGGAATAAGAAAAAAAACACCTTTTGAAACTGCCATGTCTGAAGCATGGCTATTAATAAAACAAACAACAAACAAGAATGACAACAATACTGGCTGATAGGTACATGGAAGGTCACATATAAATGATGCTGGTGAGGGGGGGGGGGGGAAAACTCTCGTTAACAATGAAAAAAAAAACTCTCGTTAACAATGAAAAAGGGTCAACTCTTCATCATGAAAAGTTCATAAAATAATCTTAAAAAATTAACACCTACTGGCCCCTTTGACATTAGCTGAGAATACAGATATAAGCACTTGATGCCCATGCATTTCCACATGAGCTGAAATAATTATCTACAAATCAATGCCTACCCACTCATTTTGCCACTGACCAAAGAATGGGATCTTAAATTCAATACCAATTCTGTCTGACATTAGTTGACACAAAATAATCTAAAAATTTGATAACTACACATTCACTCTGACACCAGGTGAGGAAATACTTTTTATTTTAATGCTTATTCATTTTGACGCCAGCTGATATAAAAGGATCTATACCAAAAAAAAAAAAACACAAAATAAAAAAACTAATAAAAAAGCAAACATGCTCAAAATGCTTTTGATGTCAGCTTTTAAGAAAGGCTTGACAAAATCAAAGGGCCTACTCATTTTGGCATCAGATGAGAAAAGAATCTGAAAAATAATGGTCCTCACATTTGGATCCCAGCTTCTGAGAAAAGGATCTCAAAAAAAAAAAAAAAAAAAAAAAAAGAAGAAAGGAAAGGATCTGTAAAGTCAAATCTGAATACGTTTTGACGTCATATGTTTTGACATCAAAATCAAAACCTTTTCTTTTTTCTTTGTTCTTTCTGCGTACGCAAGTGATAATCCTGGCCTGTTCACTGTCTGTATAGACAGGCAGTGGAGTTTTTGTGTGTAGACCATTTTTTATCTCACCATTAAGGCAGCCACGTTTTCTCCATCTTAAGATAAAAACGGATTTGAAAACCAATGCCTATGTCTGTAAGTTATTTAAACCGAGTACCTCCTCATTTTTACATCAGCTGAGAAATAAAGTAAATATTAGACAAAAATCCATACTTTTATTCATTCATTCACTTTTTTAAAACTATCTTGCATCATGTTCAAAATCACAGTCGGTGTTTTTTAATTCACACACACCACTATCTCATCGTCAATTCCCATCATATCCTAGTTTACCCAGATTCTCAGCACAAGAGAGACTTCCACTTGTATTAAAGTGATTTAATTTTACACACTAACCTGAAAATTGTGAAACAGATCACAGATTAACAAAAAAATCCTAAAAGATCAAACACATTTCTGCTACTGTGTCACCCAAGATCAAGAGAACACATAAAAAACATATTATAAGCATTTTCAAGGGTAAAGAGCAACTCCCTCCACACCCCATCCCACCCATCCCAAACTTTTCATCTACAAATCAAACATTTGTAATGTCAGTAGTAAGGGAGAATTCCCATATACTGATGTTCAACAGTACACCTCAGGGAATCCCATTAACAGATATACGCCTCATCCCACCCATACAACAACAACAAAATCTGTTCAGCCAAAAATCATGGAACATGTGGACATGTGAAAAACAAAAGCAGAAAACTACACAAAAATACTTCACCAGCAGACTAGGAAAAAAAAAAAAAATGCTGAAAGGCTTAGGGTGTGCTGAAAGTGTCAAGTCCATTTTCTAATTTTTACCATCCTCATTTTTTTTTTAATCCATTTTGTAATTTCCACCAACTGGTGATTAGCACAATCCTCTTTTTTTAAAGTCCATTTCTAATTTCCACCAACTGGTGATTAGCAAATCCTTCTTTTAAAAAAAGTCCATTTTCTAATTTACACAAACAAAATTAGCAGAATCCTCCTTTTAAAAAAATGTCCCATTTTTTACTTTCAACCAACTTGTGATTAGCACAATCCTCCTTAGCATACACAAAGTTCAGTAACTTTGTCCCTTACTGTTTCCAGTGCACAAGATTATTACTGATGGCTTGTCTTTAAAATGGTGGACATCACAAACATATTTCATTTCCCAATTCAGTTCACAGAATATGCCTCTTTATCCTCTGCAGTTATCCAGATTATCTTACAGCAGCCCCCACTCTTAACTTACCCCTTCAGATCCTTCCCTGTACAAACTAAAGAATTTGATGATGCTGCTGGTGGAACACTATGCTCAGTGTCTGAGACAACATCCACAGACATGGTTCATGAACTTACGTTCCCACTGAATCACAGTGAAGGCAGTACAAACTGACCAACATTTCTAGGAGACTGTTTCTTATATTGAGCCATACATAGAAAATGCTTTCTTTACTGAGACTACTGGTCCAGGCATTAGAAGCATTTCAAAGATAATTTGTTCTGAACTGGACAAACTCTGAAGAGAAAGAAAACAGTAAAACCCAACCCTGAATCCTCTCCCTCTCCCTGCAAACAAAAATGCACGTGTACACACACGTGTACACACACACACACACACACACACACACACACACACACACACAAAGAATACACATATCCCGTTCAGGAGGAATTGGCAAGTGGTGTGGATTACATCACGCTGTGCAGGAGACTGTAACTGTGACCCTTTATAACAAAAACTACACTGGGATTGAAATGAATTAACTTTACTACACAATAATAGAAATTTCAGAATGTATTCCTTCCAGTTCCTTCCTAACAATAATGAGAACTTTCGTAAATGATTCTCTTTTCCCCCCCTCACCTCTGCCTCATGTCCAAAAGAAAGTTATAGGCCTGAAGTTTGATGGCAGGTGATCAGTCACTTACAGAAATCAACAATTCAATTATGCCTACATGCAGAAAGTCCTTTACCATTATAACAATGTTCAAGTCTGACAGTTAAAAGTTCTTAGTGACCACTGAAAACCTTCAGAGTAACAACACGCACAAACGAAAAGGTTTTAGAGTAAGATAATGGACTAATAATCTGTACAGGTAATAAAAGTTGAAAATAACAAAAGGAATAAACCTTAGAACTGATAAAACGAATTCTTGTTCAATGGGCTTTTTGAGGATGTTGTGAAAGATCATCCAAGAGACAAAGTGCACACGCCTTTCTTCATCTCTGATCAAAGGTTCCTGTCTGGCTTACAATGAACACAAACTGGAAAGTCTTCATAACTTTTTCCCCCAGTTGTATTTGATTTTCTATCTTTTATACTATTTTTTTTTCACATTTTTTTTTCTGAAAGTGAAGCATTTTATTTTTCTTACAGACCAATCTTTTTCTAAAAGCACTATTTTTTTTTTTAAATTGAGGACAGGGAGGGAGTTTGCTGAAATTTACTTTACTTTCATTTTTTATCTTTATGTAGCCAGCTTCTAGAACTTGCCGATAATTACTAAGAACAGACAGCAATCTGATGAGACATACTGTCTGAAATTTTTTAAAAATGAAATGCAGAACAAAGATAAATTCACCTACAAGTCACAACAGTCCCCAAGGAGGTAAGTCTACAAAAGACACCAAATGCCAACAAACTAACTAATCTACAACGTTCACAAGCCGCAACTGTTCACAACTGTCAACACACAAAACTGCCCAGATTTGGTCCACTTTGCCAGCCAGCGAGATAAGAACAAAGTTGATCAGAAGTGAAATGAACGGGGGGGGGGGGGGGGGGGGGGGGGGGGGAATAGAAGGAAAAAAAAACACAAAAAACACCACCTCCTTTATCTAGAATAATCCTTTAAAAAAAAAAAAAAAAAAAAAAAAAAAGTAGTACAATCAGTCATATTTAAATCAGTAAATAAAAAGAAGATCCCGACTAGCATGCAGACACACCGACCATACACCAAAAGGAGACAAAGCAAACCAAACAACTAAAGGAACAAATGAAATGAGTTCCCAGCAACATCGAGACGAGTCAAGCGGAGGGATCAGCAGTCCAACAGGATGCACAGACTGTGACAAGACAACACGGCTTGTGGCTTGTTGCCCATACCCTTAGCCCGACGTGGCCCACACTGCCAGCATGACCAAAAGCCCAGACAGGAGGAGCAGGGAGAGCAGAGAGAACAGACAAAACAGGTCACCAAATGCATCATGGGATACGTCTACCACTACGGTCCTACACCACTACCCATCAAGTATCAGAAAAAAAAAATGCATTATGGGATACTTTTACCATGACACCCCACCACCACCACCACACCTTTTAATGCGAGTATATGCATCACGGGTAGGAAATTTCTATAATACCCCTCCATCTTCAACACGCCATTACTGGATGACCAAAGGCATCAAGGGTAATTATATGATGACACCCCATCCCCCCCACCCAACCTCATCCTTTTCACTGAACTATAAACTATCCCAGACAACTTCAATTGCTTGTTTCTGTTTCATTTAGTTCATTCTTTATCTACTTGCCATCACTTTCTCAAGTGCAATTTTAAATCATCTTGTTCGTCTCACTTTCAACTTTTGCTGTACTGTCCTGTGTCAAAACAGCAGCTGTCAATACAGAACGATATCAATATAAAACTGGACACTATCAGGAGAGACAGCACATAAAAGTATTGAAGAAAAGTGGTTGAATATATGTAAGTAAAAACTGATAGTACATAAAAGTATTGAAGAAAAGTGGTTGAATATATGTAAGTAAAAAGTGATAGTACATAAAAGTATTATAGAAAAAGTGGTTGAATATATGTAAATAAGTGGAAGTGACAGTACATGAAGTATAAATATCAAAGTACAAAAAAAAAACAACTAACGAAGAACACCTTATTCAAAGCAAAAAACAAAAAACAAAAAAACAAAACACACACCAAACAAACAAACAAAAAGAAACGCCAAGAGAGACTACTGGAAAACAAAGAGTCTTTCAGAAGAATATGAGAAATATAAATGATACAAAGTAGATATCATGACTTAAAAGTGCTGAAATCATATGTACTGTTTAATGTTGAAAAAAAAAATGTACTGTTTAAATGACGACAAAAGTGCTAAAATGAAAAAAAAAAAACGAATACAGGTCTAGTGCAAGGAAATGTAAATGACAGTGCCAGAATAAAGTTCAATGAGAAATAGCGGTAAATGGGTCATCGATCAGGACACTAGGGTCAATGAAGAAAACGGTAACTGGACTGCCAGTCAGGGCACTGTGTACAAGAAGAAAATGGTAAATTGGGTCATCAGTCAGGGAACTAAGTCGCTTTCTCCACAGTGTTCTCTATCGCTCCTCAGCTACGACCCTGTTAAGGTTAATCAAGGATGCCATATTTGCTTTACGCAGCCACTTTTTTTTTTTTTTTTTTGGTCTGGTCCTGCTATCGTTCGTTTAAGGCAGCAACATTTCATCTCTGGGGATGACGTCTGAACACGACACCAATAAGTATATTTATTGTATTTCATTTTGTGTCAGTATGTGCCCGTATGCGTGTGTGTGTGTGTGTGTGTGTGTGTGTGTGTGTGTGTGTGTGTGTGTGTGTGTGTGTGTGTGTGTGTGTGTGTGTGTGTGTTGTGCGTGTGTGTGTTGTGCGTGTGTACGTGTGTGCATGCATGCATTTGTTTTGTGTGCACCCGCGTGTGGGTTTGCGTGTGTGCATGTATGCATGTCACCATCCCCATTGGCATGCTACAGTCTTCTCTTCTAAGATGGAATGTGGCTAAATGTGAATGGTGGGTCTTCCACTGTCTCCCACCCCCCAGAGGGTATGCATTATTACATGGGACCTTGCTTTTAGCATCTCACTGGAAAGTGAAGGAGGCTGGGTCTGCATAATTTTGACACCAAAACAGACATCCTTTTCTGACTTGGGTGCCTCGATCACGGACCAAACCAAGAACCCTGAGATCCAGAGAACAGCCTATCCAGTAAACCAATCGCATCCCTTACAGTATGCATAAGATCTACTATCTTAGCATCGGCTGACATCGTCTGTTTGCGAACTCTGACCCTTTAATTCGGACAGTATTGTTACTGAACCCCATATTAAACTGCAAAATATCTAAAAAAAAAAAAAAAAGGAGGGGGAGGGGTGTAGAGGAAGGAGTGGGAGGAACAGGGGTCACAAAGGACTTATACTGAGGACATAACCTGCCTGAAGATCAGAAGCCCTACTCACCACATTTTCCCCTTTCTTCCCCCCCCCCCCCCCCCCAATACACACACCCCACCTCCCCTCCTCCCAATCCACCTTTCTTCAATACCTCCATCCTCCTCTCCTCCCCACACCTCTAGAAGAATAGCTGCTCTAATAAAACTGTAAAAAAAACATGCTCATCCACTGGTGTGCCTTTCGTGCATTTAGAAACAAAAAGAAAAGAAACGTCAAGAGTAAGAAAACGGTCACTGTGCAATGACCTGAAGACTGTTCCCTTCCAGCTACAGAGGCACTTCTCAGCCTCAGTGATCACTTCCATAAGTTCTCCACCTGAGCACTGTTCCCTTCAAGCTACCGTCGCATATCTCAGTAACCACCTCCGGAAATTCTTCACCTGAATACTGTCCCCTTCAAGCTACAGTGACAACTCTCAGTAATCACTTCCTGAAATTCTTCACCTAAACACTGTTCATTCAAGCTACAGTGGCATCACTCTGTGTAAGTATCCACCTCTGAAATTATTCAAACCTGGTTCTCTAAAGGAAGTCTAATTTACTAGGACGTCAGTCTGGTATCGGAAAAATGCAGAACAGTTCCAGAACAGTCTGTCTTTAAAAGAAGGGAATCACTGTCGGGTGATCAGTCTCATACAGAAAAAAAGATGTTAAAGAAAAAACAAGTCTTCACCAGGAAGTGGCCTTACTGTGAGGTAAATCTGGTATATAGAAAGAGAGAAGTATTCTAGTAGAAGAAGTCTTTGACAGGACAGTGTCTTTAACTAGGAGGCAAATTTGGGATGCACAATGAGAAAAACGTTTTAACAAAAAAGAAAGTATTTGAAAGGATAGCATCTTAACCAGGCACTAAATCTGGTACACACAATTAAGAAAATATTACAGGGGAAAAAAAAAGTCTTTCATGGGACAATCTCTTCACTGACAGATAAATCAGGTATACAGGTACAAGAACAACATTTTCAGAAAAACAAGTCTTTTCAAGAACAGCAGATTCCCTGGGAGATAACCCCGGTGTTTTTATCAAGACAAAAAATATTCCAGAAAAACAAATCCTGTAACAGTCTCCACTGGGAGATAAATCTGGTTCTGAAGAAGAGAAAATTACCCCAGAAAAATACATCTCTCTAGAGGACAGCATCTCTCATTCTCTGGAATAAACAAAGCGAAAAAAACATCCCAGGGAAAAAAAAAAAAAAAAGCCTTCAAAGGGACAGCACCTTCATTTGGAGATAAATCCAGTAAACTCAACGATCAAAAATATTCCAGCGAGAAAACAGGTCTTTAGAAGACCGGAGTCTTCGCTACATAGCATATATGTCATGGCACGGCTGCCAATGCTGCAGAAAATTAAATGACTTTACAAGTATACCTCCTATTTTGAAAAAAGAGATGGGGGGGGGGGGGGGGGGGTCTAGAATGCAGACACAAACTAAAGAGAGATGGTGGGGTGGGGGAGATCTAGAATGCAGACACAGACCAAAGTGTTCCACAGAAACAAATCTTGCCATAAGCACACTGAGAAAAGACAGAAATAACACGGCAGAAAAAAAGAGACTTTAGAGAGGGAATATGTGCTGAGAGGGAAATAAGGTCATGAAAACTACAATGCTTAGGAAAAAGAAGTCTTCAGATTGGATCTTAAATGGGAGGCAAATCTGGGGCTGAAAACAATGACGCTGATCTCCCAGAAAAACAAAATTGTTCAAATGGACCATGTCCTTCTTCAGAACTCTTTTCTGGGAGGTTTCACTGATCAAATATATCATCATGATGTCTACTCAGTTTAACTTTAAAAACAGAAAATAATCTATTATTACAAACCAAGTGGGGTCTGCACAAAAAGAAATGCATGTTGTGTGATTGAAATCAGTCAAATTATAGAACATGGGGTCTGGATGGGGGGGGGGAAGGGGGGGGGGGAAGGGTTGTGTTGGGAGAAACCCACTCATCTACAGCCTACTTTTGGCACGGTTTTGAGAGACTAGCCAACTGATGTGTTTGGAATCTTATCAAAGGCAACTGTCTTCTATATCTATGTGTCTGCTACCTCTCCAAACATTCTGTTACACTGTGGCATACTGTCCAGCCAACTGACGTGCTCATCTGCAGTATTCTTTCACACTGGTGACATCAATTTTGTGTATCCCTCATTTCACAAACACTGATTCTGCTGAACTTCCATTTCAGACCAACATCCTTATGCTTCTAAATACATTTTCGTTTTCTAGTCTGAGAATAAAAAAAAAATCAGAAACCAGTCTAAAACTTTTTTTTTCTTCCTGACTGTACAGGGAAAGGGGTGAGAAAGAAAGAGCAAGAGGGGGAGGAAGACGGTGGCTGGGGGAAGAGAGAGAAAATATGAGAAGCCAGGTCTACAGTCCTATTCTTAAATAAAACTATTCAAACACACAAAAAGCAAAAGATGTTAATGCAAAAGAAAGCATTAACAATAAGAAAAAAAGGTGAGGGGGGGGGTAATAATTAGGACTATGCATTACATGTTTAAAAAAAAAAAAAAAAAAAAAAACTTCACAGGTAAGTACGTGCAAACTGGGCCACATAAAAACATACACATGCTCTCTCTCTATCCCTCCCACTCCTCCTCTTAAAATCAAGTTTGCCAGCCTTAAAACCTTTTCATCAAAAATACTTTTGTCACCTACCATGCTGCAAAACATTACACATGTGCCCAACTCTCTTGTTGTTTGGTTTTTTTCTTTTAATGTAAAAGACAGGCTTACCAGCTATTTATACTTTTATGTTCAGAATGTCTGATGTCGCAAAAAAAACTTCACAAAGGTGCTGTGTTATGCAGCCACCATATGCTTCCAGCAAAACAACAGGAATTCTACAACAGCAAAAGCTCTGTTTTTTAAAAACTTTCAAGCACACATGTAACTCTTACGGCCGAGACATGGCATGAATCGTTACTCTGGGTCACATCTTCAAGGACAACATCTCAAAGGATAGGTTACTTGCCGGGTTGACATGCACACATGTCAACAACTATACCAAATAAATAAATGAATAAATATAACTCCAGGTTTGTTATTTAGTATTGTACGTTTATGTTTCTGTTTTGTTTGGGAACATCACGTTAAACTTTTTCCTTCTTTACCCCCAAAATTTAGTTTATAACAAGGCAAGAAAGTAACCAGTTTCTTCTACATGAAACTGCCAATTCATTCATTGCAGAAGCTGAAAGCTGATTCACAGTGGCAGTCAGAATACTACCAATATTCAGGTATAAATACATTACAACCAGACCTGTTGATAAGGCTCTCTGCAATGACTTCGAAATGAGCTCTTACTCAAAAAAACTTTTCACTGGAAGCAAATCTAAAACAGATGAAAATTTAAAAAAAGTTCAAGAGAAACGCATTTTGTTGGCAAAGCAGTCTTTTACATGGATGTAAATCTGGTACAGACAGAAAGGGGAAAAAAAGTAATGAAAGGAAAGGGTCTTTACTGAGAAGTAAATCTAGTGCAGATAAAAAAAAGGAAACAAAAAACCAAGTCATTAAAAGGAGAAGCCCTCTCTGGGATGTAAATCTGGTATCCGTAAAAACAAGCTAAAAAAAAAAAAAAAAAAAAAGTAAACAAGTCATTAAAGAGGAGAATCTCTTCAGTGAGGTGAATCTAGAGCAGATAAAAAAAAAATTCAGAAAAAACATGTAATTAAAAGGTGAGAGCCTTTAGTAAATCTAGTCTCTCCAGGGAGGTCACTCTTGTACAGACAAAGAAAAAGTCACAGAAATAC
>JADBJO010005376.1:107121-132121 GCA_016801955.1 Conus betulinus | reverse complement strand
CAAACAGACACAAGCAGAAAATCGCACCTGTTTGAATAAAACACCTGAAGCATTCTTCTGATACAAGATCTGTCTAGAGGACACATGACCTGCAGCCCTGCTTCAAGTGTATGGGCAAAGAAAGCCTACAGAGTATCCAGGTAACTTTTGATCCATCTGTTGGCCATTACCACTTTACTAAGCATCTGTCAAATTCCAAATCTCTACAACAATTTAACGTTTGACTCCTGTATGGATGATCCAACTGTTTGCCACTACCACTTAACTAACAATCCATTCGCATCCATCCCACTACAGCAACGCTGCGACAACCACTTAACAGACTACTATCTGTCCGTGTCCAAATCTCAATGGCAACATTATATTTCATTCCTGTCTGGATGAGCCATCTGTCTGCCACCATCCCTCCCATATCCATCCCTCAACATCAATGTTACATTTGATTCCTCTCATGTTTTTCCGGAAGGGGGCAGCATCCAGACACAGCAGTCTGAGCCATCTGCTCAAGTTCTTGCAGCCACCATTTGGAATGAGTTTAACCCTCTTGACCATCGAGCGCCCGCTAGCGCCCGGCCGGAAATCACACAGCCAAAACGCTGAGCGCCCGCCAGCGCCCGGGTAAAACACGTGGCAACAATGGGCGCCGCCATGTTTCTTGTAGAAAAGGAAGTCTCGCGAGAACGCGACTCCCTTCTTCCAGTAGCCATTTACTTCCGTTTGCAAAAAAAAAACCGTGAGTCGATACGTGCCGTGGTTCTCGAGTTTCGAAATTTTTAAAGTTTTGAGGTCGAAATGCCGTTTTACACCGTGGCTAACCTTGAGTTCTGCCGTTCAATAATGAGATTTAGTGATGGAGATACTGTGTTTTGTAGGATGTACGGCATAAGACTAAGTGAAAGTGCTGGGTAATGAAGCTTAGAGTGACCTAGATTTCGACTGGGATGAAGTTCCAGGTATGATGAACAACAATTTGGAAGAGAAGTTCTGAAGATTTTTTTTTATTTCCCGAGTAAATGGCTCATGTGACATTCTTCAAACTTACGATATAGCAACATATATATTCCTAGGAATTTTAAAAAATTATTTTCATTTCGTTATTTCCTTTATCTCTTTTAAATTAATTTTTTAATTGGGTAACCATGTTCAAATTACGGAGTTACTTACCTTGCCGACGGTTTTTCGGGTGTAACTAAGCTCAGATAAGTGCATACTGAAGAGGGTTCATTCAAATTCAGAACTTTCTTCCTTTTCATTTGTTTCAAATGCCTCAGTTCTTGCACAGACCACCTGCACTGAGTTCACTTCAGACCTAGAATGTTTTTCATTTTCATTTGTTCACCTCGTAACACGTGTGACTGGGTTAAACCAATACGAGGGGGAGAAAAGGAATGGTAATGGGTGGCGTGGGAACTGAAGTTATCATTCCTAGTTTAAACAACAGTCATCACGAAAGGAACTGAAATCTCAGTTTAAAACATATACACACACAAAAAAAAGACAAAAAAACATTGGTGGAATTGTGAAAGAATTATCTATTCTTACAGAAACAGAACAACAGAAACTCAGTGAGAAATAAATACCACCGAATCACAGCAACGCAAACGTGAGCACAATAAACAACATTCATGATCAATCACAGCATAAACAGAGACACATGTTCATCATCACTGGATCTAAAAGAATAAAAAACACTTTCTGCTCAAACAAAGGGAACTCAACAAAAAGAGAAAAAAAATTCCAACAAGTTGTGACGATAAAATGATGTCTATGACAGCAAGTACCATGATTAATGACAAAACAACATCAAGAACAACAACAAAAACAACTCGCAGGGGGAGACCCGTCACAGTGTGACACAGCCATGAAGTTACTCACCAACAATGATAATGACAATGATACCGATGATTACGCCCAGAATAATCATCATCTGAGCAGCCACGACACACACAGAGTACCGTTTAAAATGAGACCAGCAGCTAGACAAACTATCAATTCTTTTTTTTTTTTTTCATTCCCTTCCCCTTTCTCCTTTACCTTCGTCCGCCTTTTTCCCTCCCCCCCCCCCCCCTTTTTTTTCCTTACCCTCTGCCTGATCTCTGCGCAGCCTTCCATTCCCTTCATCCAGTTTTCACTTTCATATTTTGACAGTTCTTCAATCTAAAATTTATCTCTCATAACAATTTCTCGTTAATCTTCATACTTGTTTCTCCTTCTAGGGAACATTTCACCACCTTATATATTTGTCTCTCCCTTTACTCTACACAGCTTATTTCATTAATCTCAATGCTTGTTCCTCCCTTCTTTTCAATACAGTAATGTTTGACCAACTTCATTACTAGTCCCTCCCTTTCCTCCATATAGGAATCTTTCACGAATATTACTACTAAACCCTCCTTTCTCTCTGAACAGGAATCTCTTACTGATCTGCATACCTGTCCCTTTTTTTTCTCTGCATAGGAATCTTTCAGACTCCACACTTGTCCCTCATTTTTCCCTACACAGGAATCTTTCACCAATCTCAACACTTGTCCGTTCCTTTTATCTGCATAAGAACATTTCACTAATCATCATGCTTGTCCCTCCCCTTTCTATGCACTGGAATTTTCCACCAATCTTCACATATGTCCCTCCGTTTTCGCTGCATAGAACTCTTTCACTAGTCTTCACCTCCCTGTTCCCTCCATGGGAATCTAACACAGATCTCACTACTTGCTTCTCCCTTTTCTTTAAGTCCAAATTTTTCACCTGTTTTCTTACATATCTTTTCCTTTTCTCTTTGTAAGAATCTCAGTTTTTCTTTTCTCTATGTAGGTATCTTTCACTTCTCTCTCTTTCCATAAATGTTCATACCTCTTCGCCTTCTCTTTTGTTTACATGGAATCTTTCACTTACCTTCATAATTCTCCCTCCCTTTTCTCTATGCTTCAATCTTTCACAAATCGTCCATCTCTCTCTTTTCTAGATACAGAAATGTATACACTAATCTTTGTCCTTCCTCCTTTTTCTCTTTGTACCACTCTTTCACTACTCTTCAGACTTCTCTCCCTCTTTTCTCTAGGTAACAATCTTTCACACTAATCTTTGCAGTTCCTTTCCCACCTTTTTCTTTAAGTGTGAATCATTCACTATCTTTCACATGCTTTCTCAGCCCCTTTCTTCTTTTCTCAGCATATAAATCTTCCAGTGTTGCTCCTCCCCACCCTCCCTTCCTCTCCTACCTCTTCCCTATTTCCAATCCTTTATCAAAGAAGTGCTGGAATAAAGAGAGACTGACAAGCAAGAAGTGCATGCACACGAATGCACACACACATGCACACACACACACACACACACACACACACACACACTCCTGCCAACATAATTCCGAATCTTCTTCCGTATTACAGCTGTTTATGTTCTGTATTCTCTTCTCCCAATTTTCTAAAACCACCATTTTAGTTTACAGTAAAACTCAGACTGCAACAGTAGCAAACTGTAATCAAGACAACAGACATAGAACACACACCCACACACACACCCACACACACACACACACACACACACACACACACATGCCTAAAAAGTCACAACCACAAAAAACACAGATTGAATCTGACATGGTTTGTTTGTTTTTCATGCCTATTCAAGATTCCTCTCACACATAATATAATTTTTGAGTCATAGTTACATTCCACAGACTTGTCTACAACCTGGCACATAGTAACACAAACACCCAGGCCCACACAAGTGACACCACCAACTCACCTTGCAGTTTTTCCACCAGTATTTCCGTTTCAATTTCCCAGCACTAGCTTCAAACTGAGAGGGCTCCAGCCTGCAAGGCATCTGAAAACAAAAGCCAGGCAACATAGTTTTTTTTTTTTTTTTCAAAATGATGTTTTATTAATTTGCATTCAATAACATGAAGCATAAAACATAAAAAGGAAAGTTAGTTTCAAAGTGCTCATCCTTTTTCTTTGTCCTGAATGTTGTTATCTTGCATGAAGAAGACCTAGGAGGTAACAATGCGTCATATTTTGTCTTGTTATGTGTTTGTCCACGTTAACAGGCTGATTTACTTTAAATTCCTTTTGAAATAAAAAGGAAAGAAAAGTTACAATACCTCAAGCATTGATGTAAAACCATCTAGGATACATATTTAAAGTGTAAAAACCATCTAGGATACAGAGTTAAAGTGAGAGAGAAAGAGCTGGGGGGGGGGGGGGGGGGGGCTGAATGTCTTAATGCGTTTTTTTATTTCATTTCATTTCTAAACAACCAAACATCCTCAAATGGCTTAAATATTACCAACAATAGAAATAAAATGAGCTCACAAAAAGACAATGCAAGGTTTTAGCCGTCACATAAGCAAACCCGTACATCAAACTCTTTGCTAACCATTCGTAAATCGTAACAGCATCAATCATAAAAAAGAGATCTATTAAGTGCCAAAGAATAATGGCTTATACACAAACCATTACATTCTGAGTAATACTTCATGCAAGCATTTTATACTTCAATTTCATTTTGACATTATTTTTTTCCAGATACCTGTGGATGGCTCCCATTCAATTCACATAAATGTATGTAAAACTTGGCAAGTAATATAATGCAATAAAAAAACACCGTCTATCAAAATTTTCACATCACACCTGATACAGTCCACATGGGAGTAGGCACAGCTGCCCACCTTCTGGGATCAAAGGTCAAGAAGTTTGAACTTAAACCATTTTTATCCATCTTGTGCTCCAAAAGATCAATCTAGGGCTTTACCCTGCAATGTTTTCATCCGACAGAAATGACCCCAGTCCCCCATTTTTCTTTCCAACTGAAACTGTGGATTTTCTTTTAAACCACATTCCAGCTTCTAGGAAAGATTTTAAAAAATAAGGAAATGCAGGAAGGTTGGTAGCTAAGGGTCTGAGAGAAATGTGAGAGGAAGGAAGGGCAAGTGAGGGTATTTCAGGGTGTGTGTGTGTGTGTGCATGTGCATGTGTGTGTGTGCGCGCGCATGTGTACGTATGCGTGTGCACGTGCACATGGCACATGTCCATGCATTCCGTATGCATGACACATGTGTGTTTCAAGTGTGTGTAGCTATGTCTGTGTTTACGCGGCCACTTACCTGCCCTGTCGTCCAGCTCAGAGATTTTCTGATCTCGCTCCAACACTTTGTCCACATTGACTCGCATAATATCCACCACCTACAACACAGCACAAAAAGTCCGTATTTTTGTTCTCTCATATCTTGGTATTAGAAAATAGTGCTGGAAGAAGAAGCAGATGCAGGAGCAGCAGCAGAACAAAAAGAAGTAAACTATGACTACATCTATGATTACAGAGTTTACACTCTCTTTTCTTTTCTTACTTGGGAAAAAAGTTTTCAGGACCATTTCACGGATAGATTTTAAAATTCCAAAGACAGACAAGCAAGTGGAGAGCTAAAATATTCACAGCTTTCCCTCCTGGAAAAAGAAATAATTTATAGACAAAGCAGCACTTCAGAATCCGAGACATTTTCAATTAAATTTCTTGCCTAGAGTGGTATTTCATGTTTGTTCAATAATTCTGAGAACGTTCCAGCGAAGAGATCTTAACCTCACTTTGTGAAAGCAAACTTTTTTCCTTTTGCATTTTTGTTCTTTAACCCCATTCTGCCCCTCTTTCAACTTCATTCACCACTTTGGTTTCACAAGGGGAGTATTGCGCATCTTAATGTCTGTACTGTTTTTATTGTTCTGTCGCTGAGGAAGGCTTATTGCCGAAAATTTCTTGTTCTGTGTCGTGCATTAAAGTGCGTTACTTCACACTTTGTTTTGTGTGCTCTTCCGCTTTCTTCTCATGTTCCGGTAACGCTGCAGTTTGTTTCATCTGCCATTCAGTCCTGACAAAGTGACTGACTGTTATACCTTTCCAGCCTGGCATGTCCTGGCTGTTCAGCTGGAACACAGGGGCTGCCTGTACTCAAACTACCTTAACTTGAAATAAGACACTTGATCACAACAAAAAACACCAGTTCCCTGCCAAATTTTCATCTTTACTTGACTTCATCAGAACTGTCACCTTGGAACACCTAGTAGTCCTCCTTTGACATTTATCGTGTCATAACGTCATCTATACGTATTTATTGGTCTCTCGTTTATGTCGTCAAACCTGGAAAGATTTTCTGTTCTGTTTCTTCCCTTTCTCTCTCTCTCTTTCTTCCTTGCTCTTTTTTTTTTTTTTTTTTCTCTCTCTCTTTCTTCTTTCTCTCTTTCTTTCTTTCTTTCTTTCTTTTTCTTTCTTTCTTTCACAACACACACACACACACACACACACACACACACACACACACACACACACAGAGTTTGTCTAAGTGGAAGCAGGGGAAGAATTGTGGACACCACCTGAGCTCTAGATTAACTTTAAATAAGCACATGGAAAGATGCGCAATTTCACACAAAACCTTTCACACAGAAACCTTTCTTTTTCTATAACACGCTAAATTTCCATCACAGCTGAATAATCCAGTAATATACTGCTGAGTGAGTAACAGGGGTTACTAAACAGATAATCCATCACTTCACCCCTGTAATTTCTCTTGTAACGAGAGAGAATAAAGTTTTCTGAATCTGAATCCTTGTTATTTTGTTACGCAAGTCATGTTACTGCATTTTGTAATCAAATGCAAACCAAGACTTAAGCATGTCACAGTCAATCAACTTTTCTGCAACCACATAAACTGTCACGGCTTTTGTATTCATAGTTCAAGACAGTCAGTCCCCAAGGTATGGTGGGAATTGAAGTTTGGCTTCTCGCAAAACATGTGGTTTCTATTGTCACTCCTGGTTAAGCAGGACGCGAGGAGATAAAGGGAGTGGGGAGGCTGGACACACTACGGCAAAGGAAGGAATGGGTGGAAGAAGGTAATGATCAACAAAGAAGTAATAGAGCAAAGAACTGTTTCCCAACCCTTTGATACGGCTTACTTAAGGGAGTTATCCAAAAATGAAACATGCCACTCCATGCTTGTAAGCTGAAAAAGATGGGGCCAGAAAAAGTAAAGACCGACAGTGTTGTGCTGTGCAGCTTTGGGTCACAGAACACAATGAAGTGGAAGCGACTCTACCATCTCTACTACACAGTGAGACCACAAAGCGGGTGTCTATTCAGTGTTAGCAACAACTTTTGGCCAGAGCTAGCAAACCATTCATAGCAAAAAAAACAGGGTTAGTAAATTGGACATGGTCTGCTAACAGAACTAGCAAACTGATTGCAGCTTGCAAAACAGCGCAAGTAAACTGGTGGTAGCTTGCAAACACTGCTTGCAAACTGATAATTACTTGCCAACAGAGCAAGCAAATTGGTGGTAGCTAATGTGAATTTGACACTGTAAAGTGTATGATGTCTAGAGATGTTTTAGTAAAGCACTATTGATACCTTTTACTTAAACATGCACACACATAGGCATGCACGCATGTGCGCATATGCATGTGCTTGCACACGCTCAACTGCGCGCACGCACACACACACACACACACACACACACACACACACACACACACACAAAGTGGACACAAAGAGTCAAGAGTAAGAGACAGAAATGCATGAACCGTAATTATGTATGCATTTTATTTGTGGAGGTGTGTGGATATCAGTAATCACATTTACACAAACTATATAGACTCTGTGGACACACTTGGTGTACAGGGCTTTTTCCACCCTTAAAGATTTAACAACTATCTGTAGCAGCAAATATGAGACTTAAAAAAGCCCAAGATCAACCCAACCTTCTGACCAAACCAGATCTCTCCTTTCTACATCAGCTGTGCTTGAACTTTGAACTGTAACACAGTCACTTGCTTGTGGCCTTCTTTTTTTCTTTCTCTCCAAAACACCATGCTATCACCCCTCTGTGCAGAACAGCAGCATCTATGTCTAATCAGAGTGGGAATAACGATGTGCACAGCTGTGGCCATCTCTTGACAAGCCTGATGATGGCAACAGAAATCATACAAGGCTGACTGCAGTTTGATGCAGGCCTCTGTTCAATCAAAAGACAGCCTGCTCATTTCATGATGAGCTCGGCAGCCCCCGCTGCTCAGCTTAGAAAATGCAAGACCTGGGTTTACATTTTGACATGTATATTTTCCATCCGCCAGATTAGAACAGCCTCGTTTCTAACAGCTACTACCACATGTAAAAAAAATAAAAAAAAAAAAAAAAAGGCGATATGACAGATCAAAGAACCAGTGCAACTTCTGTAAGAAATGTGACAGGTCTGGGGTGCCATTCTCACATGCTGGACTGGCTGTGTTTGTGTTGGCTACATTTTTTGTGTAAGCCTCTCTTCCTATGGCTATCATTACACATCACAGTGGTCCAGCAGTTCATAGAAATCGTCTGTCCTTCATAAAAAATGAGGTGAAAAGAGGTTCCAACTCCACAGACTAGACTCTTGTAAACTTGACTGCAGCTTCTGTTGGCAGCAGCCTGTGCTAGCTTGCTTCCTACAGCAGCTAATATATATATATATATATATATATGTGGTCTGGCAGTTCACAAGAACTCATAAAACTTTTGTAACAAGAGGCAGGGAACCACCAGGAGGTTCCCTTTTGTCTCCTTTGGGTTGACTGCAGTTTGGGTCAATCTGAGATCCCATTAATTTTAAATGACAACAATGTCGATAGCACACTCTCTCTCTCTCTCTCTCTCTCTCTCTCTCTCTAGCTCTCTCTCTCTCTCTCTCTCTCTCTCTCTCTCTCTTGGTTTTCCATTTCAATAAAATCAAATACCTTGTGACCAGACAAACTAGCCCTGTGGTAGACACATTCTAAAATATTCTCTCAATGTGGACACTGCCTCTGATTGGGTCTAAAGAATAAGTGTGAAAGTAGTAACAAAAAGCACATTTTAATCCCTTTTAAATATTCAAATTAAAACAAAAACACACACACAAAAAGTAATCTTCATCTTCAAAGCTTGTTTGTGAATTGCTTGTTTGTGAATTCTTTGGGAAAAGGATAAAAACAGAAAAGACCATCTCATTTTTAAAAGCATCCAACAACCAATGCTACCATATCCAGTGGATCTTACCAGCACTTTCTTTCACTACTTCACAGTGCCATGTTTGTGAGGCACAGGACCACAGCAGCAGTTTGTTGCTCAGTGGTACTGTTGTCAACAGCTTGGTAGTCACTTTACGTGCATTCATTTGTGCACTAAAAGGGGCCCTGGTTTTGTAAACCACATTTGTCACTATGTGCCGCAGCATGTATGGGCTGCCATCATTTCACTTTCAGATGTGTTAAAGCCCACTGCACAGACCACCCAGGACCCGTGGGGCTGCAGACATGCACAGAGCTCAGACAACCCAATACACACGCTCTCCTACCACATGGGTACCTACATCCAAACAAGAGGGCACAGCTTATGTACATGTCAAAAACTCTTCACCTGTCAACACAACTGGCATGACTGGCAGCTCTCAGCAAGACTCTTGACATGAAGCTAGCGGTATAAAGAGCAAAACATGGGTCACACTGGGTGAGGACAACCAGTTGCTGGTCCCAAGACTGCCTTAGCCATGAAAATCTGACTGAACAGAACTAGCACCACTGATTGTATCTTCTAACACTATGACTTGCTCAGTCAAAATTAATCTGTCAAGAGAAGTTTACCAAAGATCAGTCAATGCGAGGAACAGTCACAAAAGTTTTGTCTGGCAGCAATATCAGCAGTAGTGGCACGAAATTCATAGAAATGGCAGATGTTTCTGCCCATAGCAGTGATAAAATTCATAGGACTATGTCTGAAGTGAAGCAGTGTGACGTAAAGTTTTTCCTGGAACGCTTAAAAAGATTCTCATTTCACTACACCTCCTGTGGTGGCAAGGGCTGCATAGTTCTTTAAACGTGACTTTCTTTTTCTTTCTTTTTTTTTTTTTTTTTTTTTGCATGCCCTTTTCATCTGACTTTGAACGGGGTGATCTTTCAGGGCCAAACTTATTTCTTTAAATGCAAAAGATCATTTTCTTACCCATCCCGTTAGTTCTTTCTAATTGCCTGTCCAGCAGCTGGCCATACGGAAGAATTCTAGACTGCAGTGCTGCCCACATGCTCCCCACTCTTATCCCCATCAAACTACATCTGAAGCTGGTCCCAGTCTGGTTTGGTTCCATTCTGATGAGGGTGGATCAAAGTGTACTGAAAGTTCTTGCTTTTGCTTGAGACCCAGACAGATCCAAATTATTTTGCTTTGTGTGCATCTCCTCTCCGAAGCGCAGCCACTTACCTCATCCACCTGGGCCTGCGTCTGCTGCAGACGCTTGCTCTGTTCCCGAGGCATGGGTGGTCCACCAGGTCCCCCAGACCTGAAAAAAAAAAAACACACACACAACTCTACTACAATCTGGGTAACATAGAACCAGTGGTTTACCCACATTCAACAGCACCACAGTGACTGCACAGCTAAAGCAAAACCATGCTGCTGCCCTGAATCTGTCACACCGAAAACCAAACTCACACTGAAAACCAAACTCGAGTGCTGATATAAACAGCATACAAACCACAAACACGTCAAAATCATCAACAAAAAGCAGATCTTGCAGCTTCAGGCGATGACCAAATAGAACAACTTTGACAGTATGATGTGCATGATGAGAAATGAATGAATGGCAATTCATATGTATAATAGGTTTGAATGTACAGGAAGATATGGTACTATGGTACTTCACATGAAGTATCCAACTACCAAGATGTTTAAGTGGTCACTGGATGATAGAAGGCTACACCCAGGACACACACTTCATTCCTGGGAATTGGGCAACAGTCATTTCCACCACTTACAGGCATTCACTGAGGGGGGGGGGGGAGGGGGGGGGGGGGGGGGGGGGTTGGAGGGGAGAGGGCGGGGGATCAAATTATTTCACTACTTGAATTGCTGTCCTTTCCACCTCCCATGGTCACACACATAAACAACCATCTCCTTGTATGTACATATGGGTGTGTGTGCGCATGTGCATGTGCGTGTGCGTGTGTGTGTGTATGTGCGCACGTGCATGCTTACATAGGTACGCATGAACATGTATGCATCTGTGAGAGTGACGAGTATGCATTTAAGAAGGAAAGTGTGAAAGTTCCTTCAACAAATTAAAAGCAAACTGGAAGTTTGCAGCACTATGAAGAGAATATAGACTTCTTGACCCAGCTCGCTTACCTCCATAATAACCTACACAAATTCTGGGACATTTTGATATGTCAAACGACAGCATATTAAATGCATTCTCATCATGATTGCTGCCAACGAAACCATACCTTCAAACATAGCCAAACGCGCAAAACATGTTTAGAATTAACAATTCTGCCACCTAGGGGCTAGGCCCATATCTCAAAAGGATAAGGGAAGCCATGCATTATGCAACTTTGTCATCAGGTCACATGAAAGGGAGGAGGGGTTGGACGTACTGTGGGGAGGGCAGACCTCCAGCTGTGCAAATCCACAGTATGATCAAACACCTGTGAATCAACCATGTCAACACAATATGGGGCCTACCTGCACTGTGACCATAGCTGGTGGGAGGGAAAGGAGTTGGGGGGGGGGGGGGGGGGGGGGCGCCCTGACTAGCATGTGCAAAGCAAATCTCAGTGTGTCCCTATGATCATGGATTAAAACGAGCAGATGTTCAATGTTGTCACAATTTGTGTGGAAAATACTTTCACACAGGAAACCGATACAGCAAAACTTCTTTTTTTTAATCAATCATCTGTCTGTCTCTCTATTCCCAAACTCTTTTATATGCTTGAAGCTGCATAATCTGTCTGTGTCAGGGTATCTTCACATCCAACTGGAAAGCCCTTTTATAAAAAGGGAAGAAGAGGGAAAGAGGGGGCTTGAAGCTGCATAATCAGTCTGTGTCAGGGTATCTTCACATCCATCTGACATGGAAAGCCGACTTGCGTGTAAAAAGGGAAAGAAGAGGGAAAGAGGGGGAGGGGGACAGGGTAAGCGTGTATACACATAGATATGTATGAAGTGTGCGTGCATGCATGCGTGTGCTTGCGCGCATACGTAATAGGTTCTCAGCTCTTGGAAACTTTAAAATCTGTTTCAATTATTTTCAGTTATCTTTTAAAAAGAACACTGACTCAGCTTGTGTGTGTGTGTGTGTGCGGGTGTGTGCATGTGTGCATGCACGCACACGTAATAGGTTCTCAGCTCTTAGCAACTTTAAAATCTGTGTTTCAATTACTTCCAGTTATCTTTTAAAAAGAACATTAACTCGCAAACAGAAAATGTGTCAGAAACTTTAAAAACCAGCTATACCAGCATTCATCTATTCCACCTGTGCCTTTGGCATTAAAATCTTTCTCTGAAAAATGTACACAAGCAAGAAACCTAAACTTGCATTGTATTTCTTTTTCCAGACAAATCTATGGTGCCTGTAATTCTTCAGCAGGATATGACCAGTCCCCTTAGCCTTAGGTTTACAGTTTGTGAAATCCTAACTGCACTTCTTCTGCATCGTAATTTACCATACAACAACCATCATCTTCCCTCCTGCACTTGTGTGACTTCAAGGAAACAACAGGCCAAGGTGATGTGGTCTGCTTTCAACTGCATATTTTTTCCCTTCCCTTTTACTCTAAGGATAAAACTGTTTCAATGGACGCCCACTGTTCTTGTGACACTCAGATTTACAGCCACAGATGTTAGTGAAAGAAAAGCCCCAATACCCATCCATGAACTGCAGGCAAAGTGTATCCACCCTTCTACAACAGCAAACCTTCGAGGCTGGGGGAGAAGTCTTAAGAAAAAAAAAAAAACAGTTAATCATTACAGCCCAGATCACCACAGGGGGGACCTTATCAGGGCTGCAAAAGTCATAATGGGGGAGGAAAAAAAAAAGTCCACATCCTGAAAAGTTCATATCCTAAAGAAAAGATTACACCCAGAAAAACAAACAAAAACAATTCACGACATGGTAGCGAAAAACTATGACATCTTTAAAGACTAGGCCTTGCCAGGTGCCAGACATTCAGATTGTAAAAAAAAAAAAAAAAAAAAAGAAAAAAAAAAGAGAAACATTCAAATGCCAAAGCAGACATATGGAAAAGCTGTATGGCGAAAGTAAGACACTTGAGAATGACACTAGACAGTGTGTGCCGTTTTCACTGCCTCGTTTCCACATTACAAAAAAAAGGCTGACATAATCACTGTGACAGAAATTCCTTTACAATAGTTACCAGGACAAAGACAAGAGAACGGTCCACCAGGCAGAAAAACAGTGCATGACAATACAGAAAGACAAGTTATATTTTGAATGGGAAGGTCTATAGTGAGAGACAGAACAGAGAAAGCTACAACCCCAGAACTTGCAGATGGCATGGGGGGTGGGGGTGGGGGGGTGTTAGTACTGAACAGTAGTAGCCCCATACATCTCCATGGGGATGAGGAGAAAATCTTACTGAGGTCGGAGTTCAGGGGTTTACATTCCACAGAGTGGACAAGCTATAGTGTTGCCCCTCTGGTCAGAACTGCTTCATGCAATGCTGTTAAACTACAGCCAATGGGATGCATTCTGTCTGAACTGCATCGCTATTCCTTCACACCTTTATTAAGACATGGTCCATGTCTCTGCTAAGAGGACACCTGACATCCCTGCAACCTTTGTTGCCACTCGGGAGTCCACTTTCCTTTTCCTTTTTCTTAAAACTCACCAGCATGGTGTTAGTTCCTCGTCAGAGTAAGAACATATTCCTCTTCTGAGTAAGAATGTGCAATCACATATGTTGTAAACTGATGGTTAATCATTACCTTTTTTTTTTTTTTCTTTTTTCATTTCTGAACTTGAATTCTGTTTCCTGTTCAAACTTTTGAGCATGGGTGGCCGTTTTTTTTAATCCAACCATGAAGGTAGCAACCATGAAGATAACCATATTCGATGTTTTGGTGACAGTGTGTGTGCCTGTGTGTGTGTGTGAGTGTGAGTGAGTGAGTGAGTGAGTGAGTGTGTGTGTGTGTGTGTGTGTGTCTGCGTGCGCGCATTTGTGTCTGTGTGTGTGTGTGTGTGTGTCTGTGAGTGAGTGTGCATGCATGTGAGTGAATGCATTTCAGAGGTTCATCCCATCAACTCAAGATGGCTCACTTTTTTTTTTTTTTTTTTTTTTTTTTTTGAAGAATGGAATTGGAATCAACCTGAATGCAAGTTTGTTTGTTTGCTTCTGAAGATTCACATTCACACAATGGACCTCAATCCAAACTCTCAGCTGAAAAACCCAGGGCTGGAGTCTACTGCACTGACAGCCACTCCAAGGAGAACAATCTCCTCTAACCCTGGTCATCTACAAGTGGGCTGAACTCAGGACCTTTAGCTTTAGGGAACTACAGGAATGGACTCGAAGACTGTATTGTCCTGTCTTGTGCCCTTTCTGACTGGACAGCTGCAGCAGGAAAGCCAGGGCTGTAGCGTCCAATGTCAGACAGGACAGGCCTGATGTCTGTGTCCTCAGGGCCTCTCCCTCTGCCCATGTAGTGGGTCATGTGTCTATTTCACACTGTCCCGACTTGGGCCACTATCGTCAGCATAATTCAGTCCTCACACACCGAAAAGTGAAAACTAAATTATGGAAATGTTCATGACCTGACAGCAACAAACTAGACTTTTTATTGGATTTGATGCAACTGGCGAATGCACAATAATCTTTATATTTTTCCCTCACCATTGGTATGTAACTAAATTTAGTTGCAAATGTCAAATGCTGGTTGCCTGTACAAGCGATTTACTCTAATTGCAAAACTGAGAAAGCTGCGAGCGGATAACAAAATTATATATCACATACTTGTCATTACCGAGTCATGATTCCATATGATGCGACAGAAAGGGAGTCTACTGGGTGGCAATGATTCCACATTATGAGAGAGAAAGGGACTGACAAGGACAGAGAGAGAGAGAGAGAGAGAGAGAGAGAGAGAGAGAGAGAGAGAATTCTAAACAATGACGGAGAGAGAAAGAAAAAGACAGACAGAGAACAGAGAGACAAGAGATTGAGACAGACATGGGATGAAGCACACACACATGCACACCTGCATGCACACATACACACACAAACAGAAACAGAGAGAGGGAGGGAGGTAGGGATAGAACGAGAGGGGGGGGGAGAGAGAAGAGAAAGATGGAGAGGGAGGGACAGGGAGGGAGGGAGCGAGAGAGAGAGAGAGAGGAGAGGGAGGGGGAAAGAAAAAATACACACAAAAAAGGAAATAGATGCAAAAAAGCAACACCATGGAATGCACTGTGGCAATACAACATAACCAAGATCACTCCTGTGATACAAAAAAAAAAAAAAAAATCTGTTCATTACAAAAAAAAACAAGACCAAAACACACACACACACACACACACACACACACACACACACACACACACAATGCAATTTAAGTGCTGAAAAATGTGCACATAAATAACTTATGTAGTACTTTTTTCCCCTTCATTCCTCAGCTTGAAATCCAAGGTCACCACTGATAAAATAAGATTTGTGTACAGTGTAGGACCTTTTCTGTTTGTTTGCATTTATCCGTCACTAGCACACCCGAAGTGTGCATTCAGGAATAATTGTGCAATAACATATGCAACAGGCAGCACATCCCATGCCTGGGACACACACATGCTTTTTAATTATGTTTATAAATCATATATTGTTTAACATGGGAGCAAGCTTCATTTTCATGAGCAGCATGATTAGAGTCCGAATGGCGGTTACCCCATTCCATCATAATGTAAGGATGGGGGGTGGCTTCTATTTAAGCAGCACATCCCATGCCTGGGACGCAGAAACACTTTAATAGTCATGTTTAGCATAACATGGTGCTTTCGTCAGTCAAAGGGCAGTGACTATGAATTACATTCACTAAAATCAGGATACCATGTTCCTGGACAGTAAGCAACACACATACAACGTTCCCATACAATCATAAAGATCTGGCACAAGCTGGTGAGAAGAATATTTACACATGTACAACAAATGGTTATGCAAGAGATCAATTCATTCATGCAGACATGTGTTGTGAAACAGACAGAAAGGACTCCATTCTCATAAACGGTGCGATATGAAAGGTGTCCATCAATGCTATTTACAGTGGCAGCAGTATATATTTTAATGCAATATCATTATATACACAAGCACAGCCTGTCCTACCCCATCCCCTGCTGTGTCTAGATGTTACAATATAAAGGTAGGCTTAGTGTCAAATATCCTGAAATGTTTACACACACTCATGACAGCAATAAAGCATGCTTAAAAAAGTGTTAGAACAACTAGTAACATGCAAGCAGCCAAAGATCGCACAGGGATTGACATTTTCTTTTCTTTTTAAGAATCTCTCTCTCTCTCTCTCTCTCTCTCTCTCTCTCTCTCTCTCTCTCTCTCTCTCTCTCTCTCTGTTTTGTTTTCTGGGGCCTTTTTTTTTTTTTTTTTTTTTGATCATTTTTAAAATGGTGTCCTGAAGTAGATGATGCATGACTTCAATGGGGGCAAAACTCTTGTCAAATATCACGGCCTTATTTACTGAATTAACAAACATCTGCTGCTCGCTATTACTTCATGAAAACAAGAATGTTGGCAAGACCATGTTACACCCTTTCTCTCCACTTGCCAATATGTCAAAGAAAAAAAAAACCTGTCTTTCTGCCAAATTCAAAGGCAAAGTAGGTAAATGTGGACCCACCTTAACATTTGACAGAAAGACATTGTATACGTCATCCAGTTCACATCATGATTCAAAAGGGTTGATCTTTCATAAAAACGTCAGCAGATCCCCTGCTATCTCTAGCTACATTAGTGCACCACTAGCAAAACGCAACACAGAGCAACATGGATCACCACCTGTCAGAACATCACATAAATTACAGCTGCAGGTGACTCAAGCCAACCACCACCTAGCCGCTGGTACAGCCTGCTTGACACAGTCACTCTTTGGTTAGGAGTATGACACTACAGTGTCCATCCAAGGTGTGGCAGACCACTCGTCTCCATCCATTCTAGTCATGGCAGATCACATATTTCCATCCATTCCAGTCTCGGCAGACCACTTATCTCCATCCATTCCAGTCTTGGCAGACCAGTCATCTCCATCCATTCCAGTCTTGGCAGACCACTCATCTCCATCCATTCCAGTCTCGGCAGACCACTCACCTCCATCCATTCATCTCCATCCATTCCAGTCTTGGCAGACCAGTCATCTCCATCCATTCCAGTCTTGGCAGACCACTCATCTCCATCCATTCCAGTCTTGGCAGACCACTCATCTCCACCCATTCCAGTCTCGGCAGACCACCCATCTCCATCCATTCCAGTCTTGGCAGACCACTCACCTCCATCCATTCCAGTCTTGGCAGACCACTCATCTCTGCCCATTCCAGTCTTGGCAGACCACTCATCTCCATCCATTCCAGTTTTGGCAGACCACACATCTCCATTCATTCTACTTGGTAGACCACTCCTCTCCATCCATTCTAGTCTTGATATATCATTGATCTCCATCCATTCTAGTTCTAACTTCTACTCAGCAGACAACACATCTCCATCCATTCCAGTTTTGGCAGACCAGTCATCTCCATCCATTCCAGTCTTGATAGATCACTCGACATCCATTGCAGTCTTGGCAGACCACTCATCTCCATCCATTCCAGACTTGGCAGACAACACGTCTCCATCCATTCCAGTCTTGGCAAACCACTCATCTCCATCCATTCCAGTCTTGCCAAACAACACATCTCCATCCATTCCAGTCTTGGCAGACCACTCATCTCCATCCCTTCCAGTTTTGGCAGACCAGTCATCTCCATCCATTTTCAGTCTTGATAGATCACTCATCATCCATTCCAGTCTTGGCAGACCACTCATCTCCATCCATTCCAGTCTTGGCAAACAACACATCTCCATCCATTCCAGTCTTGGCAAACAACACACATCTCCATTAATTCCAGTCTTGGCAAACAACACATCTCCATCCTTTCCAGTCTTGGCAGACCACACATCTCCATCTATCTTAGTCTTGGGACATCACACCTCCATCAATCTGATCTTGGCAGATCATAATCAGCATGCAGCGACAGCCTTCGAGGTCAACTCAGACTAAAAAGCGAGACAATTAAGACATTCAGCATGCATCATTCCATGGCTGTGAGCAGAGCACAACAGGAAGGACAGATCTTCACAAAGCACACACATGAAAATGTTAACAAGTCTTGCCATTTCAGTTCACAACCATTCACCATAAAATGGTTCAGAAGTCACACCTGACGGTTCCCACAGGAAAATGGAACAGACGCCTGGGCTGACAGTAACAGTTTTCAAATCTGACTTTCAGACTATACTTCGTCAGCATTACTTCGTCAGCATAACATTAACAATGGAATCTACAGTTTTTGTGGAGCATGTCAGTTCTCTGAAGGTGAGACTTTCAGATCAACATGAAACTAAATCATCTGCATAACACTACTGAAAAAAAAAAAACTTCACTGCTGTTCTATCACAAATGTTATGTAAGTCACGACACAGAAATCATCTTCAGAATTGAAAAAAAAAAATTTAAGGAAATGTAGGCTTTCTTCCACAGAATGAATTTATGCTTGGGTTAGACTTTGAGTAGGTCTACTTGTAATATGAACAATCAAAGCACAATTTTTCTGAACTTGTAGACTTGATTGTGAGTAGGCTACCTCTTGCATAATAAGGCAAGTTAAATTACACTTTCTTAAAGCCATAAAGTAACATGTTCTAAAGTGTAGACACTGCTGAAAATACGTACAACAGTTTAACCTATCAAACAATAAAAAAAAGGAAGATATACTGATAAAATCATGCGTAGAAACAAGAAAACTGATTCAGACACTGACTCATTTAACAGTGAATGGGGTACTTGGTAATCAACCAGACTGACATGACAAGAGGCCATACAAGACACTTCCTTTGCGGACAGATCAGGCAACACAACCGACTGAAGCCGAGGAGGAACAATAGTCACAGGGTGCAGATTGCCAGTTTACTTACGGAGGTCCCCCGGGCCCAGCCTGTGGGTTCTGAGGAGCGGCCCTTGGTCAAGCAAAGACACATGCTCGCAGTTAATATCACACAGTCATCACTGCAAACTTGTAAGCATCATGCACACTTTTTGTTAGTTAAGTTGAAAGATCCTCATCAGTCTGTACATCCACTCAAACGTCTGTTTGTCCCTTTGCAGACATTTGATTAGTAGGCTGAAAGTCATTCTAAGACTGTGCTTCGTAACACACACAGGACTCACTCACTTTTACAGTTTAAAATTATTTCTCGCTTTATACATGTTTTGTTAGTACATGGAAAGATCACTGTTAGTAAACAGAGCATCACAAAGAAAAGTTTTCACTCTGATTAACATTTCAGAAACACTTCTTAAGTAAGTAAACACCATGCACATGCTTTTGTTTGTAAGCTGAAAGACTGTCTTCAGTGTGTGTGTGTGTTCATGCAATTTTTTTTATTGCATCCTCACTCTCTAACGGCACAAAGTATCAGAATAATGTACCAAAGCCTCATAAAGCTGAAAAATCTTTCTCAATCTGAGCATTCACACATGTACCTGCATCTGTTTACCAGCATTAATAATAAAAAACATTGTGTAGACCTTATTTTCAGCATCATGCTGCAGTTCGTTAGTAAGCTGAGAGATTATTCTAAGTCCGCACGTTCATACAAACATGTCTCCGACAGTTACAAATCATTCTTGGAAAACACACAACACAAGGAAACTTTAAAGCCTTTCCAATACTCAAAAGCAAATCTGTTCCCCGAGCAATTATACAATTATCAAAGGTCACATACGGTTGTCAAACAGAAATCCCCCAAACTGACTTCTATTCTCAAGAGAAAAAGGTCAAATAAGTGGACTCCATCAACTTTGTTTTCCAAAACACTACATTTTTCAAAAATCTACCTTGGATTGAGAGGGGATTTCTCCGTAACTTTCTTCTTCCTTCCACCAGTCATAATTACTGCTGCACTTGTCCCGAAAGTGAATTAAAACAGTAAACTAGTGCACAACTGAACCAGTGAATAAAATCTCTCCTCTCAACATCCCCTCCATCAAGATGAATGATCAGTCTTTCCTCCCAAGTGCTACATTTGCATGAGTGTGGCTCTGTGAATGTGTGTGTGAGTGTGTGTGAGTGTGTGTGTGTGTGTGTGTGTGTGTGTGTGTGTGTGTGGTGTGTGTGTTGTGTGTGTGTGTGTGTGTGTGTGTGTGTGTGTGAGTGGTGGCTGGGTTGGTCCATGGGTATCAGCAAGCGTACAAGCTCCGTGGTATACATTAGCTGCAATCACCAACTCCTTGTTAAGGTATTCAGAGCAATTGCAATTAAGTGCAAGAAACTCATTACACATATAATCGCATTATGCTGTGCATTAAGATCATAAACCCTGTTTTTATCCACTGCCTTTGTTATGAGTGTGTGTTCTTGTGAAGATGTAATTTATCTTGACTGCCACTTTCCATCATTAAGGCGAACCACTTCCCTCTGCGCCCTAACAACATAATTTCACAAAATTGCTATAGAAAGCAGCAACTGACGCCCGCAAGACACAGGGGAAAGTCTGCATAATAACTGCCTGCTGCACTTGAACTGGGATTACTGGAAATAGTGTAAGAATGGAGAAATGAGAAAACAGATTACTAGCAACACCGAGCAATGTAAAGGACTTTCTTCCCAAACACACACCACACACACACACACACACACACCACACACACACACACACACACACAACACACTGAACACAAACATCAAGCAATTTCAGGATGAGTCATATGAAACATTCAAGTTTAATATGAAAGAATACAAAGAAAATGGTCATTCTGGAACACAGTAAACACAAACCTAATCTGTATGACTCGAAAGAAGATGCATCTCCAAATTCCTGGTATTTGCTTCTAATATTTGTAAATATTCACCTTTAAGATTCAAAATCAAATAGAAAAAAGGAGACTGAGCCTTCAGCACAATCAAATTCATAATACTGTAGTCCAGAAATTGTATTCTAGTAATGTCACTAAAGCACAGTGTATGTTCTAAACATGACTGCTGCAGTGAAGTGAAAATGCACATTTGACCCACATAAACTTAGGAACTTGTACAAATGCTCTCTGTTCTGTGAATCCCAGTCTTGCCAAAAAATATAGCTAATTTTGATCTGCTGTTATTTTGCAGCTTCTAGTCTATGACTGTTGATATGTTGTGACAACTTTCTTCATTGCTCCGTATCTTTATTCAATGGAGTTCAGAGCTACACATTATCAAAATAGTCTACCTCTCTACTTCAGACAAAGTTCAGAGCTAACTTGCGCTGCACTGTGCTGAGCTGGTTTATCATTGCATGCATTTCTGATCACATACAATTTAGACACCTACCGTTCCTTATGACATGAATGACAAACTAATTTAAGAGCAGATCTGAATCTGATGTTGGTTTTTTTTTTTTTCAAAAATCTAAACCAATGCAGTGAAAGGATGTGCAGGGAGGTTTGGTGTGTGTTTTTCGAGGGTTTTTTGTGGTTTTTGTTTTGGTTTTAATTTGTCTTTAATATACTTTTTTCTTTTTTTTGCTTTTGTAAACCAGTTTGTTCCTCAGAAACTCTGTCGCTCATTAAGTTCACTCCTAGATAGTAGATTACATCAAATTTTCCCCCCCCCCCCCCCCCCCCCCCCCCCCCCCACCACTATGGGGTCAAAAAAGGCCCCTGGTTTTCACATTTAACCCTCTTCACCCTCTTTCCCTTGAATTTCGATCAACAGTGATCGACAGTTTTCTTCCTGGTATTACGGTAATTATAACATTTTTGTTATCTGAAGCAATGTATTGCCTAAAAAAACCCTGAAACAGACACATTCATCATAAAAAAAATATTATTATTACTTTAGAAATAATGCGCAGAATGTTATGAAAAATTACGAAAAATTCATGCAAAATGCAAAAAAATCTCATAAACTGTTGAGGGTTAAAAGAAACACCGAGTCCAACTCATACTAATCCTTCTCACCCCCCCCCCCCCACCCCCATCTCATCTTTCACGCCTCCTCCTCCCCCCCCCCCCCCCCCCCCCAGTTCTCCCAAGCCACTGGCTGGAATCCAGCTGCCCCCATTCACAGCCACACCCAGACTCATCTTCTCCTCACTTCAGCACTGCAGCCACCAAGTTTAATCCATATTATGTCATGAACAAACCCACCAGATGAGACACTGCACTGCTCCAACATCACTCCTGTGGTGTTCAGTGGTGCCTGTATAGGGCACCACCTGCTCAGCCTTTTTTTTTTTTTTTTTTTTTTGGGGGGGGGGGGGGGGGTCTTTTTGCTGAAAGCAGTTTTTGTGAGCATCCATATCTAGAAAGGACCACCCTGTCCTTTGAATGACAGTCCCCATAATTTGCTAGTGCCCTAATTTGCCAGACTGATAACCTTCCACACATGCTTAAAACAGCCATGGACATAGAGAGGAAAAGGAAACTAAGGTCAGCAAAGTGGCACTGTATGAAAGGCCATACAACTTTTTTTTTTTACTTAATGGGGTGGGGGTGGGGGATGGAGAAGACATAATGGAATTCCACTGTGGTCCAAGCCTACATAATAGGGCCCAGATTCTGCACTTCCCTTCACAACACATTCCAGCTGCAGTCACTGAACAAGGCCCCAGAGACACAAGTGTCTGTCCTGTTGGTAAGGAAATCTGAGCAGTTCTCTTTAAAGACACATCCATTCAAGCAGTGAAAATTCCACTGGAATCTAAGTGACAGCATTATCAGCTCTGACTGAGAGCTGGCAGCATGCAAAAAAAAACCCAAGTAACCCAGGTATGAAATTAAAGCAAAGACAACATAGTGGAAATACAGTAAAACTGGGACCAGGAGGGGGGGAGACGTCCATCGTACCATATCATGGTGTTCTCAATAATCATACTGGACTTAAAGGAAACTACTTCACTCAAAACAGGCTTTCTTAGAATTACTCTGCTCGCTCCTCAGATCTTTTTTTCATTTTCAGCTGAACCCATCCAGAAATAACTGAAAGGAAGAAAAGTTTCATGCCTGGAAGCCCTCTGACAGGAATCGAACCTACAAACTCCAAACCCTATGCTCCTGACCACTACACCAAAGCTGCTGGTAGCTTAATCACTGTCACCATTGATAAATGAATGGGTTTTTTTTTAACCTAATCTATCTTCAATTCTTTATTTCTTTTACATTTGTAGGTCTACAGGCATTTAAGCAGCCACTGTAACTTTCACTGCAAGAATGTTTTCATTTAGGCCTCATGAAATAGCAAAATAGGTTTCATTAAAGCATGAAAATGCTAATGGATTTTTACACTTTAGACTTGAACTCAACAGAATCAACACCTTTTTTACCCGATTTAAAAATGAAGTTATGGGTTAGAAAACTGCTCATGGTGCTTTGATTTCTAGGATGTGACCAGGCCCATATTACAGACCTTCACACAAAGACACATATAAAACATCTATTCTCCCATTCCACCTTCTACCTCCACCACCTTTCTCTTCTCCACCCCTCTCTACCAACTACCATTTCAGACAAATCCAAGTCAAGGCAGAATGAGACTGAACACCTCAATAATTTAGTCTGGGAATAACTGTAATCACTTTGGGAACACCTGGCACTGATAAATTTCCCAGTCTTCCTAAAATTCTGGAAAATTGTTAGACAGACCTATTACAACTGACAGCACCACAAGTTTTGGACAGTTTGTTCTGCCCACAAGTCACACACACACACACACACACACACACACACACACACACACAAGACAGAGAGAGAAACTTGTCATGGAGGAACTGGCAACACTGTTGAGGGTTGCTCTATCTCTTCATCACAACATCATCAACTTCCGGAAAAAGCTACTACACTAGCCTTTCCTGTCAAATCCAACTTATGATCGGTACTGGCAGCATGATTTCTTTTAGTATCTGTTTTCCAAAACAGTAATATAGTGGATGTGGCCAATTACTACGCTTGCCAAAAATGTCTCCATAGTTTGCGGCAGAAAACCAGATAAAGACTGACTTATTTCAAGCGCAGTCCTGTTCAGGCTTACCGTTTGGATTTGTCTCTCTTTTTCCTGGTGTGAACTCCTCATATTGTGAATTGTGTTACAACCACTCACCACAATTTTTTTCCTTTTTTTTCCCCTCCTTTTTTTTTCATGTACTATCAGTTTGAAACAAAACAAAGTGACCAAAGTGTTACATACAGGCTGACACACAAACTGTGGTACACACACTATCACTGCAAAAGTTAACCAGCCATATCAGGCGACAAGCCATTTATTCTTACCAGCTGCACAACAGTCCTAAGGACCCGAAGATCTTGTCCCAGTACACTCGCAACAAATACACTGAAACTGAAAGATGTGGGAGCAAGACAGACACTCCCTAGAAACCTAGTCCCCGGCACAGTACATCATTCTTGACAAGAGAAACTCCCGTGGAACAATCCCCCCCTCCTGGATGGCTTCATCAATCAGCATAAAAGCGAACACTAACAACAGCTGGGAAGGATTCATCATCATGACGACCATCCTTTATCCCTCGCTTGCACACACAGTCTGAACTGAACTGTGTCCAGAATTCTTTTCCGACTTTCCATTATAGCTGTTTATCGAACCGACCCTAACGACTGAAGTCTGGAGGACAGAGAGTATGTGTGTTTACTGTGACAGTGACAATGCACTGGACGAAACTGTGTTTACCACCCCACCCACCCCCCCTTTACTTTGTTCTTAAATCACTGTTTTTCCTCAGGATATGATAGAAAATTCCAGCATATTACCCCATTCTACACACAAATGTCAAAGTCTTTAATAGTTTCAACAATCCAGTCCACAAGACCTGTTGACAACCTGAACAGGACTGCATGAAATACGTTCAGAGTGTTTTATCGTGGTTTTTCTGCTGCGAATTTGGAGACTGGTTAATTTGGCAAAAATCAAACC